>CM041798.1:34819619-35129642 GCA_023376895.1 Aspiorhynchus laticeps
GTAGGTGTAGGGCAATAGCACATACAGTTTGTACAGTATAAAAACCATTACGCCTATGGAGAGTCCCCATAAACCACAAAAACCAACATGTGTGTGTGTGTGTGTTTAGTGAGTGTGTATGGGTGTGTGTGTGTCTCTTGGGAGTGAAATGAATGTGCGTCAGCTTCAATTCTCTAACCCCATCAAGATCAGACAGAAAATAGACCAACAATTTAAAAATATCGAAGCTTAAAAACAAGAACAGCCTTATTTTCTCCTGCTATTAAATAGATTTGGGTGATCTGATCACAAGTTCAGGAGATTTTAACCGTAATCTGTTAAGAATGGCCGATATATTGAATAATAGCAATATCAACACAATATCTTTGCTGATGATATAAAAGTAGGGAACATAGTGTATATTGCGTTAATGTTAAATGTTTTGCTCATAAAGACCATTTCACTCACATCTCACAGGCTGATGGCAGATAGACGCTGATTTTAATCTTCTGTTTAAACATTCTGTGAAGAGCGTCAATGGTTTCAACATTTACATTACATTTAGCCATTTTGCAGACGCTTTTATCCAAAGCGACTTACAATTGGGGAATACATAAAGTGATTCATCTTGAAGAGGCAAACAGACAGAGAAGTGCTCATAACAACAAGTCTCAGGCATTGTTCAAATAAGTACGAGCTAGCAAGGGAAGGAATAGATAAAGAGATATATTTTTTTTTTGGAAGTTTAGGATGAAGTTAAGTAGTGTCGAAAGAGATGAGTCTTCAGTTGTTGCTTGAAGATTGACAGGGATCCAGCATTCCGGATAGGGGTGGGAAGATTATTCCACCAGCCAGGAACGGTGAACGAGAATGTTCTGGAGAGTGATTTTGAGCCTCTCTGTGATGGTACCACAAGGCGTCGCTCACTAGCAGATCTCAGACTTCTGGAGGGGGTGTAGATTCGTAATAGTGAGTGGAAGTAGTGCTGAGCCTGTGGTCGTTCTGTATGCAAGCATCAGTGTCTTGAACTTGATGCGAGCTGCCACTGGTAGCCAGTGCAGTGAGATGAAGAGAGGTGTAACATGGGCTCTTTTGGGCTCGTTGAAGACCAGTCGTGCCGCAGCATTCTGAATCATTTGTAGAGGTTTGATTGTGTTTGATGGAAGACCAGCCAGAAGAGCATTGCAGTAGTCCAGCCTAGAAACGACAAGGGCCTGGACAAGAAGTTGTGCAGCATGCTCTGTCAGGAAGGGCCTGATCTTTCTGATGTTGTGTAGCGCAAACCTGCAAGATCGAGCAGTCTTTGCAATGTGCTCTTTGAAGGTCAGCTGGTCATCAAAGATTACACCAAGATTTCTGACCGAAGTTGATGGGGTAATTGTTGAAGAACCTAGCTTGATGGTGAAGTCATGCTGTAGAGTCGGAGTGGCAGGGACGACAAGAAGCTCAGTCTTTGCCAGGTTGAGCTGTAGGTGATGTTCCTTCATCCATGCCGAGATGTCCGTCAGGCAGCCTGAGATCCGTGCAGCTACCGTTGGATCATCTGGTTGAAAAGAGAGATAGAGCTGTGTGTCATCGGCGTAGCAATGGTAGGAGAAACCATGTGCCTGTATGATGGGTCCCAGTGATGTAGAGAATGTGGAGAAGAGGAGGGGTCCAAGGACCGATCCCTGAGGAACCCCAGTGACCAGTTGATGTGCTTTGGATACCTCACCACCCCAGGCCACCCTGAAGGACCTACCGGTGAGATAGGATTCAAACCAGCGAAGTGGAATCCCAGTGATACCCAGCGATGAGAGGGTGGACAGGAGGATCTGATGATTGACAGTGTCAAAAGCAGCAGAAAGATCGAGCAGAATGAGGACTGATGATTTGGAATCGGCCTTTGCGACTCGCAGGGCTTCAGTGACTGAGAGTAGCGCAGTCTCTGTTGAATGGCCACTCCTGAAACCTGACTGTTTAGCATCCAGTTTGTTGTACTGTGAAAGAAACAGTGAGAGCTGGTTGAAGACAACTCGTTCGAGTGTTTTCGCTACGAATGGAAGGAGAGAGACAGGTCTGTAGTTTTCTAAAAGAGAAGTGTTTAATGTAGGTTTTTTGAGCAGTGGGGTTACCCGGGCCTGCTTGAACGCTGTGGGGAAGATGCCAGTGTGGAGAGATGTGTTGATAATGTGTGTGAGTGCCGGTAAGAGTGTGGGAGAGATTGCTTGGAGAAGGTGAGAGGGGATTGGGTCAAGAGGACATGTTGTAGGATGGCTGGAGAGGAGAAGTTTGGATACTTCTGCCTCGGTGAGGGGACAGAAGGAGAAGATGGGAGTTTCAGCAGTGGATGTGGTTGGTTGGAGGTGAGAACTGGTTACTGATTGATCTAGTTTTGTCTGTGACCACCACATGTGCTGATTCAGTGATTGCAAAGGCAGCTAGCAACACTGCAAAGTTTCTGGAATAACAGCCATAATGAAATGCAGAATTGAATCTGAAAATGCAATAATTGATAATTATAACTATGGTAATGGAAGGGAATACTGTATGTCAAAACAGATCTGTGCATTAAGTCCTGTAAATGCAAACTAACAGACCAGCCTTCTATGTCATGTTTCTTTGTTCTTCAGAGAACACAATTTGTCACTGCAACAACTTTGTATGAAGATTTTTGTATAATTTTAATGTTTTTTATATTTAATGTTTTTACATGGGCAAATTCAAGTTAATACTATTTTAAATGTTCCTTTGGTACACATTTAGTAAAAAGCAGTAAGTGGTCATTATGCCCAGATCATTTTTTGTAACTAGTGTTGATTTTGCAGTAAATGGGTAGCAAAAAAACAAACAAAAAACAAATGGAGAGCAAATGGAAAAATGTTATATGAATTAAATATTGTCAAAAATTGGAAATGTGCTCTTCCTCACAACACATTACAGTTAGTGTGAACAAAATAAGAATTCAGGTTGTCCAACACAGATCAGCAGCTCCAGACACTTTAAAGGCATTTATGTTGAGCATCGGAGCACAGATGACATCCAGAGATGCAGTCAGCAGAGAGAAAAATACACCAGCTCACCTGACATACGCTATTACTGTTCTGTTCACGTATATACACACTGTCACACACTCTCACACACACACACACACACACACACTCTCACATAAAAACACAGATGTAGCAGAAGCAGTGTGAGCAGAGCTGATATCGCTATGCTTCAGGTTTACTGTCATTCTTCTTATGCAGGAAGGGTTATTATTACTGAAATATGTTTAACAGCACTGTGTGACACCAGTGAGAAAATGACAATGGCAGCAAACAACAAAAACAGCTGATTCTAAATGCAATAATTAAAAAAAGAGACATAAGAGTATGAGCTTAATGTAGAGCAGAGGTCTTCGACCCTGTTCCTGGGGACCCACCATCCTGAAGAGTTTAGCTACAACCCTAATCAAACACACCTGAAGCGGCCAATCAAGCTCCTCAAGACTGCTTGAAGATGGCAGGCAGGTGTGCTGAAGCCGGTTGGAAATCCGATGACCCCTTTAAAGCCGGGCATACACTGTGCGATTTCTGTGCGATTTCAGCAAGGTATCAACTCACACTGTACGAGAAGATCGCATGCGATGTAAAGGATTTGGCATTTGCAATTAATGTATTAAATTATCACTATTATTATGGTAGTTTTATTATTAAATTTATAGGTCTACTACAATTAATTTGGCCCGAAATAATTGCGCATTTACCACACAACTAATAAGGCATGGATATTAAAAGATTCATTTAGATTACTCCTCGCTGAAAATTATTTAAAACATTTAGATATATTCCACAATTAATAGGCCTATAATTAACATTCTCAACCGTCTATCTAGCTATGTCTGGACTCTGAACACTGAATGAACAGCTTAATGAATATATTCAGACAATGAAAATAAAACCTTTATTACAGACAAGGACATTCCCAAAACAACTTGTTTAACACGAAATACTTCGATTCTGTTGTTGTTGTTTTTTCACTACGTATATCAGCCATAAGGGATTTTTTTTTATTATTTTTTTTTTTTTTAGAAAATAAATTGTCAATACCCAGTACTACCCATCGTCTCCTGAGAGAATGTGCTGTTATGCAGCGACAGATGCCGAAAGCTCGGTCAGTTTCTTTCACTTTCTGTAGCTTAATGAATTGACTGGAGTTTAAACTTCTTCATTACGCTCATGAAGTTTGTGAATTGTTTGTGTGTTATGCACTGGCTCGCCTTCATGGTTTAAATCTGAAATATTTATAATTTTGCAATGTGTTTGTCTTTATCACTAATTGCAAAGTGATGGACAATGGTTCACATTTCCCGTGATAATAACATTATTTTATCAAAAATCTCCCTCTTGTCGTTCTTGCTGCAATAAAGATTAAATGGTTAAAGTTATATTTCCGCGCAGGCGCAGTGAGGGAAAAGCACTGAGTTTAGGGCAGTCGGTTCGTAGCTCTGCTTCATCTGTGCGATACCCTCACGACGAGCGACCGACATTTCTGACACGACCGTCCGATTGCCTGTCGGGAGAGGCTTATCGCTTCTCGTTCCTCGGTACACTGAACGAACACTGCACGGCGAACGACAAAGCTGAAATTCGGCCCGACTCAAAAAACAGTCGGAATTCGGCTCGAAATCGGACGAAAATCGCACAGTGTATACCGGCTTAAGATCGATGGGAGATCAGGCTTTTTAATCACTAGCTCCAAAACTATGAAACTCCTTCTCTATTGAGATAAGTCAAGCAAAATCTTTTAGCATTTTTAAATCTTGCCTTAAAACTCATTTCAATTTTTGGAATTAATTCAGCATTATTTTATTTTTAAGTGTTTTGAATGAATATTTTATTTTCTTGCTTATTTTATAATCTTCATATGGTGTACTTTGTTGTTTTACTTGTTTATATAAAGCACTATGAGATGTAACATTCAAAGGAGCTATAGAAAATAAAGATTTTTGTAATTATTCAGGTTTTGGACGACATGAGTAAATACTGAACTATTCCTTTAACATTCTCTCTCAAGCAGAGCCTTTTGAGTGTGTGTGTGTTTAGTGAGTGTGTGTGTGTGTGTGTGTGTGTGTGTGTGTGTGTGTGTGTGTGTGTGTGTGTGTGTGTGTGTGTGTGTGTGTGTGTGTGTGTGTGTGTGTGTGTGTGTGTGTGTGTGTGTGTGTGTGTGTGTGTGTGTGTTTAGTGAGTGTGTGTGTGTGTGCAGGTTTATGTGGTTTATGAGGACACAAATTTGTTTAATAACATGGGTATGACAGAGGTATTACAATTTGAAGGTGGTTTATGAGGACACTGCCTATGTCCCCGTAATTCAAAAGGCTTAAAAAACATACTAAATGGTGTTTTTTTTTAAATCTAAAAATGCACACAGTCTCCCGTGAGGGCTAAGTTTAGGTGTAGGGTAGGTGTAGGGCAATAGCACACACAGTTTGTACAGTATAAAAACCATTACGCCTATGGAGAGTCCCCATAAACCACAAAAACCAACATGGGTGGGTGTGTGTGTGTGTGTTTAGTGAGTGTGTGTGTGTGTGTGTGTGTGTGTTTAGTGAGTGTGTGTGCGTGTGTGTGTGTGTGTGTGTGTGTTTAGTGAGTGTGTGTGTGTTTAGTGAGTGTATATGGGTGTGTGTGTGTTTAGTGAGTGTGTGTGTGTGTGTGTGTTTAGTGAGTGTGTATGGGTGTATGTGTGTCTCTGTGTGTGTAAGTGTGTTTAGTGATTGTGTGTGTGTGTGTAAGTTTGTTTAGTGTGTGTGTGTGTGTTAATACGTAGAGGAATCAGACTCACCCAGAAGAGCAGATTGAAGAAAACCATCCCGTATCTCAGAGCCCTCAGACAGCCCTCGGCCATCCTGCAGCGCCGCAGCTCTAGAAGAAAGATGAAGGACAGGTCGAGGTAAAACACCACGTATTTCCGGCCCTGTGCGCTGGTGTAGCTGGCTTTAGCTTTCTTTGGCCCCGGTGTGGTGCGAAGGCCGAAGACGAAGGGCGAGCTGTGGTACTCGTATTCCCCGCTGTAGCGCAGCGGCGGCGAGCCGGGCTTGCTGTCCAGAGAGGGACTGCGGCGGTACGGCGTTTCGTCTGTACTTGAGCGACGCATCTTTGGTTTGGGGGCCGGGGCCGGGGCCGCAGCCCGGACCCCCAGGGGCCAAATAATCCCCACTTTTGCAAGACTGGACTCACAAAGTAAGAAAAGTGACAAGACGGCAAATTGGAAAGCACTACAACCCTTAAAACATGGCTAGTATTAGTTTTTGATGAATCAAGGGTATACAGTTTTTAAATTAGGAACTCGGCGGTCTTTGATCCACAAGCGTAGTGTAGCAAGTGTAGCGATAAAGTCCAACCAGAGGTCAGTGTTTAAACTGCAGATTCAATATATTACAGACGCTCTTCAGTAATTTCCAGCAATGCAATTAACCCTGGACCCTCAATCAATGGCATAGGTGCTCTAATGCCGCTTCATTAGAGAAGATGCCTTTCTACAATGATGCATGGCAGCTCACCTCTTTACAACCATGCATTTGATTCATTTCTGACATGTGCATGCTGGCACTCGTGCCTCTGGCCTCCTAACAAATACACAACGCTTGTCCTGTTGGACACCTACTAGCGGAGCAACGAGAAGTCCTGCTCACGGCTGGACCATGCCAAAAAATCCAGTATTTTCTTGACCTCCAAATCATCTGAAGGCTTCCCAGACAGCATGAATGAACAGATGAACCGACGCAATAATACACAGAGGCTTCAAGGTTTCAATCTTCAATTTTGCCCCGATGCATCATCTCTTCAACCTGTCCCTTATCCTGCTTTTCATTTTCTGGCAAACCTACAGCCAGTTTCTTTCCTTAAATCTGACATCCCTTATCCACGCCGCTTCTTGATGCCTCTTCCTATGTCTCTCTCGGCTGGGAAGGTTTCTTCAGGATTCAGAGGTCCAGCAGAGGGTTACCCGCTTCACTCCTTCGACCCTCTTCTGTCCTCCTCTGCGTCAAGCGCTGCTCACTCCAGATAAAACGCAGAGACTGATCCTCACGGGATGAAGAACCCAACAGCTGCCGCAGAGCAGGATCCACAGCATCCGTATCTCTGTGTCTCGTACACCCCCTCAAGCACACACACACACACACACACACACAGTCTCTCGCCTCTCTCTCTCTCCAGCAACAGTCGCACGAATCATTCAGACTCTGGCCACGCCTCCTCACAGCTCGTCCAATCGTCTTCCGCTGCTCGCCATCTTCCTTCAACACAGCTTCTCTGTATCACATCTCCTCAACCCTTACTAGTGATTACAGCACAATATCTTCATCGCTCCTGCTGTTTTTCTCTTGTATTCATGAGCTGCTGGGGGTGTATCTCACATTCATCACCATTAGAGTTAATGTCAGTGTGTGCCTTTGTTTTGATACTGTGATCTCATAATTAAGATTCTTCTGCTGCAGTATTACAGAGCTCATTATTTGAATCCTTCATCATATTTCTTCTTCTGAAAACATTCACACATTCTTGTCATATTCATAGGTTTTTGTATTAAACAAAACTACTAGTACAAAGCATTCGTGCCTACAGTCTTCATATAAAAACATAATCTGTCAAAATATTATGATCTGTGCGTTAGGTTTGTGAAAGTCTCATCCGCTCCTGTTAAATGCATTCCCAACTCACATTAATGCAGCCAACCTCATTATCAGTGTCTATAACCCCTGTCTAATCAATGCAATGGTGCATATATTTTAGAGGACTATACATGCATCTGATTTGATTTAAAAACACATATGCAATCAAATGCATGCAAACAATGTGTAGAATCTTTGGAATTAATGACCTAAAGCTCCATTCGCTTTAATAAAGCAAGCTCGCATTCAGCTTTTCTGTCTACTAGGATAAAACATCAAGTCCAATTATTATATTTTAATGAAATTGCATTATTTGACTTCTTTCTTTCTGTAAAGCTTCTTTCTCACGTCTGACAGTAAATATTCTGCACATGAATATCATTATTATCTTGCTAATGAAAGACTGTTATGAAAATAAGTGGCGAGATCTTCTGAATAAATACAATATGTTTGATATAATCTCTGTGTGGTTTCATTGCGGTGCATAACTTCATATTGTGGAGAGATTTTGCAAACAATTATCATAATATTATCTTTTTTTTAGTAATTAATCCACTGTAGCTGGAATAAAGTGTGTTACTGTGAGAAGCCAGAAGAAAAGAGCAAGTAGCAGTCAGATGTGATTTTAGCAGATACACTATATTGCCAAAAGTATTGGCACCCCTTCTAATGAACATGTTTGACTACTTTAGTACAAATCTTAATCTAAAACTCATCACCAAACACCAATGACTTGTACATACACCATATAGACAAAAGTATTGGCACCCCCTTCTTTATAGAAAAATGCTCTTCCAAATCTGTGGCAACAACGATGGGAACATAATTCATGTATTTAAAAATTGTATTTCATCTCTGTTCAACAGTTTTGTAAGTGTCTAAAATGACTGAACCCATATGTACAAGTCATTGGTGTTTGGTGATGAGTTTTTGTCTCAAAGTCTGCATTTACAGTCACACCAGAGGTGTTAAACTGGGATTAGGACTTGGTTTTATGCAGACCAGTCAAGTTCTTCCACACTGACTCAATCAATCATTTTCTTTTTGAACCTTGTCTTATACACAGAGACATTGTCATGTTAGAATAGAAAAGAGTCCAAACTGTTGCTATAATATTAGAAGCACACAATTTCCTAGAATATCATTATATGCTTTAACATTAAGATTTGTACTCATAGAAATTACTAAAGTAATCAAACCTGTTCATTAGAAGGGGGCGCCAATACTTTTGGCAATATAGTGTATTAGATTCACAGATATTAGTTTGTCTAACACTATCTGAACACTATCTGAACTGAACAAAACCATATATTTTCTGTATTACTCACCTCAGAAGCGGATGTGTTTCAGTTGTTTGACCGGTCTGCTTCTGGTCAGATTCAGGTGTTTGACCGCTCTGCTTCTGCTGTGTTTCTGGTGTTGGACCGCTCTGCTCCTGCTGTGTTTCTGGTGTTTGACCGGTCTGCTTCTGCTGTGTTTCTGGTGTTGGACCGCTCTGCTTCTGGTCAGACTCAGGGAGGAGAATCTCAGGAATGCTGTTATTCTGAACTCAGACTCTATTTATATTCTCTGCGTGGACTACTAACATCTCTAACATCTCACTGCACTAGAAATAATCTGAAATGAACTTGAACATGAGTTTATTACAGTGTTGAGGCTTGGTGGTCATGTAGTGCAACTTAATACTGTCTTGATATGCGTCCCTAATATTAAAATGCATCCAGTTTGCATTAATGATGAAACAAGACTTTCTGAATCAAAACATCTTACTACATAAGACTCGCATCAGTGTCATCTGCTGTTCTAGATTCACAGCATGCTACGAAATGTACGCTTTCATGGCAGACTTTACATATATATTAGTTTTTTCATAGAATTGTATTTAAGCTTCAGTATATTTTGTCTTCTAACTATCTCCAACATGTCACAATACAGCTGTTTATGTTTTTAGATGATCCCTTCTTTGAATCAGTCTGATATTATATTGCTGGATTATGACGTAATAGCTGCATATCATTGGTTCACCGCGGCATCACGTTGATTAACGGTGTGTAACCATAGCGACGAGAGCGTAACGACGCTCAGATCACGTGATGTTTACACGCAGAAGCACCGTTTATCTGTATCAGAATATTCTCCTCAACTTTTCACTCTTTATTAATTGAGAGGCGCTTTAACGCCACCTGCTGGTGTGTAAGAAACAATACAATCTGTATACGTTACATTATATCCACTGAAATACTTGTTCTTTAACGCTTTCAGATACTTAAGAGTTTAAAACTGTGATTGTGTGAATTTCTTTATCATTTCCCCCTATTCTGTTCTATTAAGTGTTGATTATTAAGTGCAGTATGACCAAATCTAACACTGTTTCTTCACTTCTGTTACCAACAGTTCTTCTTTCGTCTCCTCGTGTTGTTTAAAGAGGTCATGACATGAGAAATCAAATTTGCTTAAACGTCGTCCTCGTTATAAACAAAGCATTTATTTAATCAAGCTCCAAAAACGCCTCGTTTTTTTATTTATTTTTTATTGCTGAAATCAAGAACATACAAAATACACAATATCCACATAACACTTTAGCAGACAACAACAAAATAAACCAGAAAAAAACACTCAAAAAATAAAGGAAAAAATAATAATTTAAAATAAAAAAATAAAATTAATAATAACAACAAATGTAATAAAGGCAGAGCCAATTCTGACACTTCACAGCTTTCTTATTATTAGATACTGAAATCAGATTGATATAATTCTCCATGTCTCTTAAAAAGACAGGTTTACAATTTGAGAATTTGCATTTATGGATATAAAATTTGCTTAAAAAAAGAATTAATTAAATAATAAAACAAATATTTTCTTTTGTGGGGTCTGGGTCAAAATACCCACATATTATATTTCTAATTTGTGTATAAAATTCTGGTTAACGTTTCAACTTAACAAAAGCCTCAATATCATATCAAAACTCCTGAGTGTATTGACACCAGAATAAGTGTTGCACTGTTTCATCAGCATTCAAACAAAAAGATAGGAAGTGAGTACGAATAAAAATACTCTTGAAGGCAAAATATTGGTAGATGTGTTGCATAATTCCTTAGAAATCAGCCAAAAATCAATTCGAGACTGAGAAGAGAACGAGTTGTTGCAGCATGTGAACTTTAACTATCTATTAAAGAGAATCTTTGCATGAACATTTTTATATACAGACAAGAATTATCCGGTGGTTTAGGGGGCCACCTATCAATACTGCTGTCTAAAGCCACATTAAAATCTCCACCAAAGATAAGCATGGCATTTGGGTATTTAGTCAATAGATTTAACACTTGTTCCTCTAGACGGCTAATAAAAGCTTCATTTTATTTTGGCTGGTTATAACCATAAACACAAACAAGAATACATGTCAGATTTGAAATTTCAACAACAAGGCAGGCAAAATGTCCACTTAAATCACTTTTATGGAGTAAAATCTTCCCTTTAAACTTATTGTTTAATATGCATACACCTGCTGAATGTGTCGTGCCATGAGACACCCATTATCCCCAAAGTCCTCTACAGATCAGTGACTCTCTTTCAGGAAACAGAAATCACAATTGAATTGTTTGAGATATAAAAAGATAGCTTTTCGTTTAGTAAGATTTCTCAGCCCTCTAGCATTTAAAGAAACAACGGATAAAGACATAAATTAGGAAACAAACAAAGGGAGAGCTGAAATGCAGCATGAAAAGCATATCATTCTACTTGAAACGAAATTTGCTAAACTATTAAAAGTAAAATACCAGATAATTTAGACCAACAAGAAACATGTTCTACAAGGGGTTTAACTGAGGCATAGAACGTTTCAATATTTACTCTACAAACTGAAACAAGTTGTAGGATAAAACTCTTTGAACCATATGAAAACGCGTCGCATTAAATGTCTTAAGCGTGTAAACCCACCAGAAATGTCTTAAGTGTCTTAGGAAGAACCGCAGGTGATAAAGTCCGATGGAACCGATAAACAAATCAGTAGCCCGTAAAGAGTAAACATATTAGTTAGGAGGGAATATTTCAACTCCCTCCACGAATGCTCTTTCTTTCCTCGCTTTTTCCACCGCTGTTTCTTCGCTCCCTGTCTGCAGGCCACAGATCCTCAGACCGATTCCTTGGCAGCACGCCCGACTGCGTCGCGTTGGTAAACTGGACGATGATCCCTCTGGGTTTGTTGTCGTGCAGCCGCTTGCGACCCAGCCGATCAGCAATGTCCACGGCATCTGGGAGTTTATCCTTGGCATCTGGCAGAAGCTGCTGGCATACATCGACCATCTTTCCACGGACGTCCTCTCTCTCGTTTTCAGGAACCCCGTGAACTCTTAGCTTCCATCGACGGGAGTAAGAGTAAGACGCTCCTCCTGCTGACGTGAGCTGAGTTCAGCTCTTTTGGCTCAGTCACACCGAGTTTAACTTTTAGATCTGTAACCTCGGCACTCATAAAGCCAATAACATCTTGTATCCCAGAGATCTGCTTGGTGTTTTCGTACTTGCGATTCCCCGTGAATTTTCTCCTACCATCTTGTCTAGAGCATCGGAGCGATTATTAATGAGCCTCGAAAGCTCCCCGAGCTGCGAAAGGATAGCAGATGTGTCACCACCTCAGTTTTGCGTTGTTTAGCGGCAGGAGGTTTACAAGGGGTTTCTGGAAGAGAGGGAAGGAGACATCCCGAATTCAACGGATTCAGTGTCTTGACTCATATTTTCAGCCGAGGGATCTTGGCAGGCTTGACTAGCCGATTCATTAACCGTTTGGATAGCATTAGCTGCGGTTTTAGGTCCATTCCGGTTCTTCCTTTTTTCAGATTTTCCCATTCTTCTTCCAAGCATTCCCATATAAAATAAATCACTGAGTTTGCGGCGCTCACCAGAACGTGACCGATCAGAGCGCCATCTTGGACCTCGTTTTGGATCCGAGGCAGGGGTGCAAACATTTGCATAAACACGCCTCCAGAGCAAGACATCGACGAATAGTCTTCATCTCACCATAGGCTCCGCCCACAGTCTAACGGCTGACTCTTGATGATTCTTGAAGAAGGATCCCAGCGTAAGGAACGAGTGGAGAGGTTATTGTAATGTCGTCTCGGATCGTGTTGTTTTGTAATCGAGGCACAGAGTCATGAAGAGAATCATCTGTTGAATGATGAAGCGGAGCTAGATCTGCATCACACACCGTGAGGAATGATTTCATAACCGCTTTATTCTGATCATGTTGTTTAAACTCACATGCAATAGTGAGGAGGCGTTGATAGTGTTTCCTATGCAGGGACGGTAGCCAATCAGAACAGCGGCTGATTACTGATTAGCATTATAGGACACGCCCCTTAAAACAGGCCGCTTAAGACAGAGGGTTGAAAATAATCATTTCCCACATATTTATTTATTGTTTTGTGCATTTTTTTTAATTAAATTAATTCAATATTTATTAAAACATGATAAGTCAATCTCAAGGAACATATTAAAATAATAATTAAAAAAATTAACTCTTCATTCCCATCTTCTGCTTCTCTTCTCTGTTCCTTATTTCACACTATTTCGCCATTTGACTACTGCATGGGCTAATACACAACTAAACGCTATATTAAATCATATAATCTGAATCCTGAATATTGTTTGAAGTCTCTAAATCATCAGATCTGCTGCTTTCGGTATGATCTTGAGTCTTCAGAGGTGTATTTACCTCAATCCATTAAGCTGTGGTCCAGTCACTGTATTAATCTAATAGCTATGAAATGAAACACAGAAATATAAAACTATAGTATATGTGCATAAATGTACAGAGAGGATTTGTTGATGATCATAGATCCGCTGGACGTGAGGGGCGTGGCTCTGTTACGCGATGTCGTCACGCGCCGTGGCCCCGCCCCCACGCTCCGCTCTCTCCGCGCTGCTGTCGGTCGTGTCTGTGTGCGGCTATAAAAGCTCGGTTTCTCGGGATCATGTCTGTGTCACCGGACAAACGGAGAAAGATGGAGTCTGCGCTGGAGCAGATCAAGAAATACACGGTGGTCGTTGCAGACACGGGCGACTTTAACGGTACATTTCTTATAGATATTAGCGTTATATTGAGTCCGTTTGTCTCTCAGGGAACTTCAGAGCTGTTTATAACTGATCATAGACTCTGTTTATAACTGACAGACGCGATCATAGACTCTGTTTACAGTAAACTCGCATCTTTTCTTCTCTTTTCCTCGAAGAAGGACGGTATTTGGTTAATGATTGCTCAAGTTAACCGCAGTGAGGAACTGTTTTCGCAATTATGCTACACTTCTGGTATGAAGGACAGTTATCTGCATGATATGAACGAGAGGTTAGTAACGTGTCGTGTTGAGTTAACTAGGTCTGAGTAAAGCACGTGATCTCGGTAACTGGTTTAATTAAAGTTAATCTGGGTGAGGACAGAAAACAATACTGTATGGAATCGTGCCGAGACCCGGAAGCGAAGAGTCATTGGATAAACGCGGCTCATCTCATGAATATTAAGCGGTGTACAGAATCCGTCTATCTGATTGGTCCAGAGGCAGATCTTAGTAAGTGGGCGGTTGTCACCCGAGTAATCACTGAATGCTTTGCTTATTAATATTAATACGTGCATTGAGCTGAAGGACGTGCGTGGCTTAATTAATATTAATGATTTGGCTGATAGCAACACGGATTGAGAATGATGAAACCAGATCTCATTGAAAGTGATTAAAACACGAGAATAGGTCATCTTATAATAAATGTATTAGTTTCTAATTACACACAATGACCAACTCGATCACTAATATTGATGCAAAGCCTAATCGTGGCTTGCACATTAACTAGTGTGCAGATCTGAGTTTAGTTTCACACATTAACATGCAGACTTGTGTTAGTCAGTGATTGTAAGCTGCTCTTGTCTCTGTAAGTCTGTCCAGGACACAGATATGAGCTTTGGATCGAATCCAGAATCCAGAAGTTCTTGTTCTATGAATCAGACGGCTGTAATTTCATCAGATTGTATTGCTTCAGACTGTCTTGTGAAACACGGATCAGTGATTTCAGTGTTTGTTTTACACAAGCAGCGCTGGACCAAACCCATTCTGGGGCTTTCTGCATCGTCATGATGAGACGCTTGATCCTGAACGCTGAATACAGTGGCATGCAAAAGTTTGTGAACCCGTTGTAGAATCTGTGAATTTTAACAAAATAAGAGATCATACAAAATGCATGTTATTTTTTATTTAGTACTGTCCTGAGTAAGACATTTTACATAAAATATGTTTACATATAGTCCACAAGACAAAAAATAGCTGAAATTATTCAAATAACCCCGTTCAAAAGTTTGTGAACCCTTGGTTGTTAATACTGTGTGAGGTTACCTGATGATCCACGACTGTTCTTTTGTTTTGTGTTGGTTGTTCATGAGTCCCTTGTTTGTTCTGAACAGTTGAACTGAGCTGTTCTTCAGACAAATCCTCCACGTTCTGTAGATTCTGCAGTTTTACAGCATATTTGAACCCTTTCCAGCAGTGACTGTATGATTTTGAGATCCATCTTTTCACACTGAGGACAGTTGATGGACTCAAACACAACTATTAAAGAAGGTTCAAACATTCACTGATGCTCCAGAAGAACACACGATGCATTAAGAGCCGGGGCGTGAAAACTTATGAACAGGATGAAGATTTCCAACTTTTTTCTTTTGTTGAAATATATATTTTTTTCTATTTATTACTGCCCTTCGGAAGCAACAGAAGATACTTGCATGTTTCCCGGAAGACAAATTAAGTACAATTTACCTTGATCTTCAAATTGGTATTAATAGTGAACGGAAGGGGACAAAATATACACTTGAATTTTCATCAGTGCTGGTAGAAAAGAGGCTGACGGTGTTTCTTCAGTGTAAAATCTGTGGCTTTATCTGTCAACAGTCTTTAAGAAATAGTCATGATGACGGTTAAGTGTAGACTCAATCCGGTCTCATTATTGTAATGTTAATTAGGTTTAACTAATTAAAATGATTTATAGTTATTTGTAATCAGAAGTAAGTGATTTACACTAAACTCATGTTCATTTGCAGTATGATTTCTCATCATGTTAATGATCCGGTCATGAGAACAACACCATGTTCGTCTGGAGACTCAAATACAGGATGAGGTCTGCAGGCACCTTATTAATTATTATTTATTTACTTATTCACTGGCTCAGATTTTCTTCAGGCAAAGCCTCATAAACCCTAACGACTAGGTTTAAGTTGACACAGCTCTCCAGAATCAGATTTGTTGGCGGAGCGGGAAACGAGTCATTATCAGATACCATTCAAACAACGTCAAACTGTAAATTATGATTTATTGCAGGAGATAAGATCATAGTGTTATATTATCAGGGTTCCTGAAAGAGCAGGCTTGAGAAATGAAATAGCTATAGTCCTGGGAATCATCAATATAAATACATCTTACTAGGGCTGTCACGATTCCTCGATTTTATTCGACTATGTGGTGCATTTCACGGACGAGAATCCATAAAACACATTATTAGACCGTTTTCCAAGGTGGCATGATATATTAAACCCATTTAAAAATCATAATTAAGCATAATTGTGAATTCACAAATGCTATGATTTAATTAAATAATTATATGCGATGCAGTAATACAGTATATGCTTTAATTATGTACATGCGTGTAGGTTACGCATGTGCTCCGTTTACAGTAGCTCCACAGAAACTGTTATTTATAATTATTCCCTTTTTTTCCTGTGCCAGTAAATAAAATATCTTAGTGATTCTTTTGTTATTGTGTGGAGCGTCTCAAACTCATCTCTGCATGTTGTTGTGAGTTTGTTTATTATAACGTTCATCTGAGAACGCAACGTGCACCATTTCATCAGATGTGTAATGTAAATCATTTATAAATCTACACAAACACAGGAGAATACATCACGATTTCAAAATAAAAGCTCAAACTCTGAGTTTACAGGTTTTGATGACCACATTTTCATTTAATTACAGTGACTATAGCATTTCTGTCCTAAAGAAATGGACAAATATTAAACATTAAGTGGACATTTGAATTAAATGGTGCTTGTTCAATATTAAACAAGGATTAGATCGTGCAGTAATGTTTAAAAATAATAATCAGGCCGTCGGCGCCCCCTGCAGGCCTTTGATGTTATTCGTAATCTACATTAGCTCTATTGTTTATAATACATTTAAGATTTGTTCAATAAAACCATATGATTTCTTGCGTGTGATACTTTATTTGAACTAATTATTATTGCCTCATTGCTATTATATATGCATTTTAATTAATTTTAAAGGCTATTGTTCACTTACATTTATTTTTATTACCACAAAAAAAAATATGTACAAGTCATTGGTGTTTGGTGATGAGTTTTTGGCTCAAGGTCTGCATTTACAGTCACACCAGAGGTGTTAAACTGGGATTAGGACTTGGTTTTATGCAGACCAGTCAAGTTCTTCCACACTGACTCAATCAATCATTTTCTTTTTGAACCTTGTCTTATACACAGAGACATTGTCATGTTAGAATAGAAAAGAGTCCAAACTGTTGCTATAATATTAGAAGCACACAATTCCCTAGAATATCATTATATGCTTTAACATTAAGATTTGTACTCATAGAAATTACTAAAGTAGTCAAACCTGTTCATTAGAAGGGGTGCCAATACTTTTGGCAACATAGTGTATCATTTAGAATAGAAACTATAAAATATATTCCGTTCAGAGACGCACTGTTCTCTGAACAGAAAGATATGTGCATTAACACCTTGTAGTTGAGTAGAACTCAATGTCACTCATCGTAATTGGTCATTTGTAATGATCTTAATCACATGACTGTTAGTTCTACTGTGTTAAGCACTTCTTGGGTAAATATAGATTATTTGGTCATACACTATCCCTGACCTGAACATCCTTACACTGACCCTTTCTGAACATTACAGTCTGAAATACCCTTTAGACGTCTTCTGAGGAACATTTCCATCACACTCGAGGTGTTGTTTACCTTTTCACTATATCGTTCTATGATCCACAGCCATGACGCAAGTAACAGACATCGACACATCATCTGTTGTTTGTGACACAGAAGACCTCAAGAACACTTGAGACTGCACTTGCTGTAATGGTCCTTGTTTTCTCTTCTCCGCAGCTATTGAAGAGTACAAGCCTCAGGATGCCACCACCAATCCTTCTCTGATCCTGGCTGCGGCGAAGATGCCGTCGTACCAGCAGCAGGTGGAGCAGGCCATCAAATACGGCATCGCTCACGGCGGGTGAGGACACGGCACAGATGAGCTGTTAGAGAGTAGTGATGCACCGATCAGGATTTCTTTATGGCTGATTTTTTTTTTTTTTTAAGCAACAAACCAGAAAGAATGAAAGCATACATAAACAAGATGTTTATTTGGTATTTAACAGGCCAAACTGGCTTTTGGCTATTGAAAACAATAACTGTAACCATCTGAAATTAAAGACAGTAAGTACATTCAGTAGAAACATAGATGTTCCTGACATCAGCATTTAGCTCTTGTTTTTAAATGGGTTGAAACTACATAAAACTGGCTTTAAATGAGAAACATGAGAAATTAAAGACAACAACTGCATAGTAACAATCTAATCAACACGCATGCAACAGTCCAAACTAAGATGTTACTTAATCAGGGGCCTGTTTCATAAAACAAGTTTACTAAAGCCAGGTTTATTTCAGTTAGTCTGACTTATTGTCAATTGATTTGGTTCAAAATAAGTCTGACTAACTGAAGTAAGCCTGGGTTATTTAGTAAACTTGTTTTATGAAACAGCATTCAGCATTTGTTTTTATTTTTAAATTTGGTGTAAAAAAGAAAGAGGTCTTTACTTGTGAAACTAAATAAAGCCAAAGTAGGCTATATAAATAAATTATTCCAAAATGTTAAATCAAATAATGTTTAGCACAAAGATGCTACAGCAGGTGCTTTTTAAATCAGATTAAGTCGATGTAATTTTAAGGTGAAATAAAAACAATCATCATGTACAGAACTGACGTTTACTTCTGGCTTTCCAAAAGTGCATGCATATGCCAAAATAAGCATTTCACCAAGTGCTGTTCCCTTCTTGGTATCTGTTTTTCTGTGTTTGTTGTGCTTGTGCCGAATGTCTTCCACACAAATGATTACAATGTAGTGTGCACGCAGAAAAAATCAGCCGAAAAACGTCCGGTTCCGATCTACGGCCGGTCAACCGGTGCACCCCTATTAGAGAGCTCTCACAGGTGTAATGTGCATCTGTCTGTGCTCGCAGGAGCGAGGAGGAGCAGGTGACCGATGCCATGGACAAGCTGTTTGTGAACTTCGGTTTGGAGATCTTAAAGAAGGTTCCCGGCCGGGTCTCCACTGAAGTGGATGCGAGGTAAGAGTCATGATGTGCTCTAGTGATGCTAGTCATCTGTATCGAGTGACCAAACACAGGTATATGCTGTGAGGAAGATCAAAACCTCACCCTTGCAGTATAACTCAACAATATATTTCAACAGGGCAACTTGTTATTAATATTAATACATGAGTAAACTACATAACCGATCCCTTGAGTGCAGCTGATGATGCTTTAAAGTGACCAGGGCTTGACATTAACACTTGAAAACTTGAAAAAGTCAATACCAAAAACATTAATAACTGCCTTTATTTATGATATAACCTTTGTTATATTGGTGTGCGATATATTTCGTAATTGTTGTTTTGAGTATATTGCAAGAATCAAACGAAACACAGCTAGTAAAGTCTAGGTTAGACTAGCGCTCGTGAGTTCTTTCACTGCATGATTCAGTATTAAATGCATGAAGAATGATCAGAAAATTCAAGATATGGGGCAGAAAATTATATGGTTTCATATAGTTAAACAATATCATGCGAAGATCGAGGGCCTTTTTATTTATTTTTTCTCCAAAAAACATCATGATTACAAATGTGATTTTATAACTGTTCAGTAAACAGGGTTAACATTAAGAGACTTGCGTTTTAGACACAATATTGCTCTATTTCACCAACAGAAATAATCCAAACACAGCTACAGCACTGTTTAGTGTCTCTGAGCAACATGACAGTGATTCGTTCCTGAATGAATCAATCGTTTAAATGATTCGGTTCAGTCACAATGATTCGGTTCAGTCACAATGATTTGGTTCAGTCACAATGATTTGGTTCAGTCACAATGATTCGGTTCAGTCACAATGATTCGGTTCAGTCACAATGATTCGGTTCATTCGCAGTGACTCACTTGTTAACAGTGACCTGCTGCCACCTGCTGGAGGTTTTAATTTCAAATGTTTTTATTTTTTTAATAATTTCAAATATCAGTATTTAACGTTTTATGAATCAAAAGCATTATTTATTAATTTGTAACAGCAGATTAAAGCATGTCATGTCCCTCAGAGCTGCATTAATCTATTCCACTTCAGACGCAGCTTCTGTGTTTCATTGCAAAGATTAATTTAGTTGATACTGATTTCATTTGTTTGGTAAAAGCCCAACCTTATTATACCAAGTCTTATTATACTAATTGACTGATTAAATTGAACTCGAATAAAAAAAATTAAGTTTGAAAATTAATATAGAAGTATTATCATTTTATTTAATATTTTTAAAAGTTTAATATAATTGTATTTGTAATTAATACTTTCTTTTTATTTTAAAATCTAAAAAGTATCACACTTTATAATTTATTTTCATTTTATTTAAAAATAAAAATCTAACTAAATGTCTTATTTAACTACAATAAATAATTATATTTATAACTCAATTTAAAATAAACCTAATTCTCTCTCAGGGCTAGTAAATGACAAATGTACTTCTCTGAAGAACAACCACATGAGACTGCTTTATATCAAGCCCTGGTGACTCTTGAGTGATCAGATACGTGTTCTTCCTCGTTTCTTCATCCTAATGAGATGAGCCGAGGTCTTGTGTCTGCTGCTTTTCTTCTTTACGGTGTATAAAGCCTCTTTCACAGCCATTCTGGAAAACACACGGGTAATGTGTCCCGTGATTTGTCCCGGGATGGTCTGATTTTGGTTCATTCACACTGCCAGTGATTTTCCGGAATCTGTGCGTGCGTTCACACACAACCCGTAAAGACACGTGACCGTTCATGTGACGTGTATAATGCGCCGCGCACCATTTCACTAAACTGAATGATTTCAGCTTCAGCGCGGATAGTGAGGAGCTCCCTGTTCGCTGCTTCATTACAGTTTACACATTTTTGGTCGTGTGAACGTTGATCTGCCTTCAAAACACCCGGTAAAACAGTCGAACGATAAAGTGCGTCATCACTACGACACACCCTTTACGGCATTGATCCGGCTTTTGTTCACACAGCGCTCGTTCCGGGACTGAACCCGGCAATGTTACTAGGTCCCTAACCCGGGATCAATCCCGGAATTAATCCCGGGACGTGTTTGCGTTCACACAGAAGCACTCCGGCAATTTTCCGGGACCAACGTGCAGTGTGAAAGGGGTTTATGATATGACTAGTTTTACTCAAATGAAATGGTAAAATGCTGGTTTTGATCAGTTTTGGAGATATTGTTGATGTATGTGATTCCAGGCTGTCCTTTGATAAAGAGGCGATGGTGTCTCGCGCCCGGAGGCTCATCTCTCTCTACGAGGAGGCAGGGATCAGTAAGGACCGAATCCTCATCAAACTCTCCTCCACGTGGGAGGGCATTCAGGCCGGACGGTGAGTGTGTTCACCACAGATAAGATAATGTTCATGCGTCACACATCTTCAGGTGTTGCACCTCTCACGATGACCACAAACACGATGTGAACACATATACAGCTGTTATTAATAAACCTCTGCTGACGTCTGTGTTTGGCTCTTCATCAGGGAGTTGGAGGAGAAACACGGGATCCACTGCAACATGACTCTGCTGTTCTCGTTCGCTCAGGCCGTGGCGTGTGCCGAGGCTCACATCACCCTCATCTCACCCTTCGTGGGGCGGATCCTGGACTGGTACAAAGACAACACGGACCGCAAAAACTACGAGGCCCATGAGGATCCAGGCATGTTCTCTGATAACTGATCTTTTCTTTTTAGCTCCGAGAGAAACCTTCATCTCGTATCTCTCGTCATCATACCTGCAAACTAGTCGCTTTTCGGCGAAATTCGCCGTTTTGAATCAAAATGTAATTTATGTGAATCGTCTAGCACACATCCGCATGTAAACAAGCAGACAGATCCCCCTACAAGGGTCACATTCTGAACTATGTCACCTTTTTTGACCTCTTGTGAGTTTGCAGGTGTGCTTCATGTGTGTTGTGAAGCGTCTCGAGCAGGACAGATATCACACATTGTGTGCTCGGGTTCAAGGCAGCAGTCAATCTAACCTCTATACAGGCAAAAACTGGTCAGTCAGCGTCTGTCTTGTGTCCCTGTCTTTCTCTCAGGGGTGCAGAGTGTTACCAAGATCTACAACTACTATAAGAAGTTCAACTACCGTACGGTGGTGATGGGCGCCTCCTTCAGGAACACGGGGGAAGTGAAGGCTCTGGCCGGCTGTGATCTGCTCACCATCTCCCCGGGGCTGCTGGGAGAGCTCAGCCAGGACCACAGCGTGGTGACGTGTTCCCTCACGCCGCAGGGAGGTGAGCGTCACACACGCGTCTCTCACGCTAAACCCTCCGGGTGACGTGATCTCATCACACTGATCTCTCTTTCAGCGAAGGAGTGCGATCTGGAGCAGGTGCACCTGGATGAGAAGAGCTTCCGCTGGCTGCACAACGAGGACCGCATGGCCGTGGAGAAACTCTCGGATGGGATCCGCAAGTTTGCTGCAGACGCCGTCAAACTCGAGACCATGATCAAGGTGCAAAAACACGTTTTTCTTCATTTGAGAAATGAAATGTGAGCACACTCTGAGTGATTTAAAGCTCCTTGACGAGGCTCAGTAATGAAACTAGTATTATAGCACAATTAAACACATTGGGTTAGCCCATAAATCATATGTTGTCTTGTTTGCACTTTGTTTAGTGCGATGTTTTATTTTTTCTCCCTCTGTTTGTTTCAGGAGAGGATGTTTAATGTGAAGAACGGCCAGAAGTGAAGCAGACCGACTCATTCGAGGACCAAACCCTTCTCTCGCTCTGATTGGCTGCGGTCTGCTTTGGGCAGAAGTTCACTGCAGTCTTAAGAATACAGTGTGCTGTGTTTATAAGCCATTCATTTTAACACAAAACAGATTCTTTGACTCTTAATTGAGTGCTCTGATTAAACTATAACTCCAGACTAACTCTCACCAGACTTTGTGCTTTTACTGTAAAACCAATGGCTTTGAAGTTTACTGTAGCTTTAATAGTTTGTAGCTCTATACACTTCTACAACATTGTGATGGAAGTGCATCAGTGTTGTCTATCCAGCCACACGTTCTGATGAGAAACGATTGATCTTGTGTCTCATTAAAATCCTCTTTTTCAGCACAAGTGCTTCATTCATTCAGTTACGGTTATTGATTGTGTTTGTTGGGTCTGTTGTCTTCTATCAGAGTATATGAACTGAAATCCACTCTTTTTCTTTACCGTCTCAAGCATGTTTTTGAATGTAATGCATTTTCTAGAGCTTAGTTATGATTGTTCAGCAATAAGCCCCAAACACATCTAATGTGTGTGGTTAGTGTAGACAGTCTAATCTCTAATTGTCATACAATTCGAATTTCATCTAAAGAAATTATTTTAACCCAAAAAGCAAGTTATTCTTCTTTAGGACTGGTTCTCTTTAAAACGCACACTGTTATTACACCCAGGCGATCTGTAATCAGATGCACATTAAAACTGGAATATAATCTAATTTCAGTCACTTGGGTTTCATAAACGCTATCCTCCATCAAAATGATAGGTTTAATTACTCCAGCTGCTGTTATAAAAGGCTATAAACCCGGGGTGTTAATCTCAGTTATAGCTACTATCCGGGAAACTTCTCTGTTTTCAGACGTGATGTAATGACGCGGTTCCACTCAAATAAGAAAACATAAGCTTACTGTTGTGAGTCGGGTCAAGGTAATGAGATCATTCTGAACCCTGGTTGGTTATGTACTTGCTCAAAAATTGATTTTCAGATAATTTAAGCAAACAAGTTAAAAATATGAACTGCAGTATTCATTTATTTTTCCTGGCGTTACAATAGACTATATGATGAGCACCGGGGCCAACTCTCTCGAGACATAAGCAACCGCAGCTTCAAAAACAAGCCAATATTATTTATTATCAGTAAATGAGCCTGCAACTTATTAAACTGAAACCACTCTTTTATTTGAAAAGCACAAACTGCAGTAAAGTGTGAGGCACTCTTCACTGATCTCAGATCAGCTCTGAGCAGAACAGCATTAAAGGAGAAAAACACAACAGCATTAAAGGGTTAGTTCACCCCAAAATGAAAATTGTCATTAATTATAAAATAAATATTTGAACCATATGTATCTAGTGTTAGTATTAGTATGATTTTTTTATTATTATTATAGCCTGTGATAATTAATACATTACAAACACATTGTAAAAATGAAAGGTCTCCATCTCTGTACATCCCAGCATCTCTGGGCTCGGGACAGAGTCTTCTTAGGCCTGAGTGAATACACAATATGCTACTGAGAGACTTCTGGCCCATTCTGATCCACAGTGTAGATTTCACATGGTTCATTTGAGAAAAAACCCTTTCGACATCAGCATTCCTCGAAGTCATTGCAAGAAGAGACCAGATGTTTAAACACCGCTCCCCGCTGCTGTCCTTGTAGTCCAGAACTGTTCTGCTTGACGGTCATCTCTGGTTTTCCTCTCCTGGAAGATGATCGGCTGATACTGTGCATCCACAGATCACCGGTGTACATGTTCAGCATGGATGGCTAACTGTGGTTTGTTCTGTGATATAATCACTGATGGGCTGAATGATGTCATGGATTTCCAGGTATTAATACTTGCTTGGAGCCTATCCTGCACCTGCTTTGCTGCCTCCAGAAGCAATATTTGTTTTGATGGTGCTGTCAAGCTTTGCTTCACCAAGAGCAATAGAGAACTCACTGGCAGATGATTGGCTGTCATTCACATTGACTTCAAGGAGTCTGGAAGCAGAAGGAGGAATGGCGCTGGGTGTGAATACTCTTGAGATAAGAGTACAAAAAAATGACTGTCGGCAGTCCAGCATTTTGAATGCATTCCCATATTCATGTTGGAATAATTGGTTGACTCGTGTAAGATGTGCATAAGAACTCCAGGTACAGTTTGTTCAGAGTACTTCTGCATCGTTTTGCATCTTTGCACAGCTGAAAATATAACTTCAGCTCATCCCATTGCTTTAGTACACGAACACAGCAGCATATATGTGAGAAAACCAATTGTGTGAATGTGAAAAACTCAAGGTTGTGAGGCAATGGCTTTCCTGGCACAAAGTTTAATTGAATTTCACACGCACTTAAGCAGTTGCGGCTTCTCTTTCTTTTTGAGAAGGTGAGTATAAACCATGACATAGTCATCAGTTCTGATGCCGAAGCTCTTGAAATCAAGACCAATATTGTCAAGAAACTCCGTCAGTGTTGTGGCGATTGCTTCTGCTGTCTCTCCCTTCATATCCACTAAATGTTGAAACAGTTTTGTTCAATAATAATAATAATATGTTTAATTTATATAGTGCCTTTCCCAGGCTCAAGGATGCTCTACAAGGTGCACCAATACAACAAATACTCATTACAAAGAAACAATTACAGTTTGCCCAATTCAGTAACAAAATAATGCAGTTGCATTTAACAGAAAATGTAGTAAGGACATATAAATAGAAAACAAATGGGACAAATACACAATGCAATTTAGTGATAGTGTTGATTAAACAAATGTTGTTTTAAGTTTTGATTTAAATTCACTGAGAGAGGTGACCTTTCTGAGTGCCAGGGGAAGATAGGCGTAACCTAGGCACACAAAGAAGTTCTGAACTAGAAGACCGGAGTGAGCGAGAAGGAATATAAGAAGAGAGTAACTCAGAAAGATAGGAAGGAGCAAGACCTTTGAGTGCCTTAAAGGTGAGCAGAAGAATTTTGTATTGTACACGAATAGATACAGGCAACCAGTGAAGATTAAAGAGAATAGCAGTGATGTGAGCAGATTTTTTTGTGGAAGTTAACAGTCTGGCAGCAGAATTTTGAATGTATTGCAGACGAAATATGGAGTGAGCTGGCGAGCCAGAAAAAGAGCGTTACAATAGTCATAAACGCATGCACTAATGATTCCGCATCTTTTCTAATGTGGAAAGGATTGAGTTGCACAATCGACGTAGCTGAAAAAAGCAGCTTTGGAGAGTTTGCTGATGTAGTCATCCAAGGTCTGTGATTGGTCTAGAATAATACCTAAATTTCTAACAGTAGCCGATGGAAATATAGAAGTAGCATCAAGGTCAAAGCTGGAAACATCAGTTTTATCTTTTATTTGAGATGGGGGACCAGTTATTAAAATTTCTGTTTTACTCAAGTTTAAACTAAGAAAGCTAGACTGTAGCCACTCCTTTAACTCACTGACACATGAAGATAAGGAGGCCATCGAATGGGTAGAATCTGGTTGACAAGCAGTATATATCTGGATGTCATCAGCATAACAGTGGTAGTTAAAACCATGGCGACGAATTATTTGGCCAAGAGGCTGAATGTAGAGAATGAATAGTAATGGTCCGAGAACTGAGCCCTGGGGAACACCCTGTTTGATCGAGACAGTGGGACAGTTTCAATGAGACACTGAAATAATGCACTGCTACATACAGCTAATTTACCGTAGCAATGTCTCTCATCGATCACCAGTGAATACTGACTCTCTGATATCTCTAAACAAGTCTTTGAACATTCATGGAGCTATGACGTTGCTGATAAGTGCTGTACATTTTGTACGATGGATGCTTAAGTCTTTTTCAAAGGCCGAATTTACCAGTTCACCCAAGTGATCAACTGACTGCTGTGTGACGAGCGATATAACATGCTGAAGCTCAGCCTTCTGATTTACTGAAGATTTTGACACTGTAACCGATGTCCGTTAGACGTGTTGATGAAAATGGCTTGTAATTTCTCTTGTGTTTGTCTGTGCTTGCATCTGCATGGTGAGCACGAATCTCCATTTTACTTTGATCACTGACCACTTGACCTGTCCAGTCTTTAAGTTGTGTATCCTTTTCTCAGTCTTTGTTGTAATTTTTGCCATACTTGGAACACTTTGTTGGTGGCATGTTTGTGGAAATTTTCATGTTTATTACATCAACTACTCGCTCGCGTCACACATCTTCACGTTGAACGTGATTTTACTCCAATGAGGAGGAGGAGGGGGGGGGTGTAATGCTTGACCAATTAGGCTACAGTGTTTATATTAATGCACTGATTGGCTAATAGCTGAGAGCAGATGAAGTGTCAATCAAAGAACTGGAGGAAATGGCGACCATAAATGTAAACAAACAAAGTTTCTTGTCAGATTTCCCTAACAAGCAGACATAGTTTTTTAAATAAGCCCAAAAAACCACAACCTGGGATTTTTTCACACAACTTAACAAGAAAAGAAGCTCAAAGTGGCGTATAATAAGAGGACTTGGCAACAGTGATGATGAGACGCATGATGAGTGAAGGAGAAAACCTCATGCTCTCGTGTCTTGAGAACAAACACCTCACAGTCTTGGCTTCACTAAATTGTTGTCAGAGTTGTCTGTGACTTTCTTTCATATTTTTATTTTTTGAATAAAATATTTTTCAGTTTAACCCTCTGGTGCTCCGTATTTGGGAGTCACACTTGTGATCTTCACGGACACCTAAAATTGTACTCCCCCCCCCCCCCAGTAAAATCAGTGTAATATATTTTTGTTTAAGAATATTTTTTCTTTTGTATTTTGAGAGAATTTCATGGTACTAATTAATATTTATGCAATAATTATAATCAAATTTTCCCATTGAAAATAATATTTTCTATTACTTTTCAATTATGGCAGTATTTCATGTTAAAATAGAGCCAATGCCTTTAAAATCTAATTTTTGAAGCCAGATTAGTGCCGTCTGGTGGGTGTAAAATAAGAAAAACATCTGCAATTCTGCAAATATAGCTCTATATAAAAGGCCTATAAATTCTTTAATTGTTTCTAGACATAAATACTTATTTTTATTAAGTTTTATTAAGGTTTGGATATATATTTAGACAATTTCAAAGACAACTTATTGTAAAGGTTTAGATTTTTTGGGGGTTTGAAATATTGATTTAAAGCATCAGTTTTTGAATTATTATTATTACTACAGTCAAACCTGAACACAGAGAAAGCATTTTGTTACACAAAATATTAAAAATCACTAAAAAGTAACAAAAATGAACAGGAATGTTTATCAGAGCTTAATCCGTCTGGGTCTGATCTGATTTCAATCTCTTATTCCAGTTCTCTGAGTTGTTATGGCTATATGGTTATAACCATACCAATTCATTTGAATGTGTGTGTGTGTGTGTATGTGTGTGTGTGTGTGGATGTGTGTGTGTGTGTGTGTGAGAGAGAGAGAGTGTGTGCGTGTGTGTGTGTGTGTGTGTGTGTGTGTGTGTGAGAGAGAGAGAGCGTGTGTGTGTGTGTGTGTGTGTATGTGTGTGTGTGTGTGTGTGTGAGAGAGAGAGAGTGTACTGGTCTTTGTGGTTTACGGGGACAAAATTTGTATAATAACATGGGTATGACAGAGGTATTACAATTTGAAGGTGGTTTATGAGGACACTGCCTATGTCCCCGTAATTCAAAAGGCTTAAAAAACATACTAAATGGTGTTTTTTTGAAAATCTAAAAATGCACACAGTCTCCTGTGAGGGCTAAGTTTAGGTGTAGGGTTGGTGTAGGGCAATAGCACACACAGTTTGTTCAGTATAAAAACCATTACGCCTATGGAGAGTCCCCATAAACCACAAAAACCAACATGTGTGTGTGTTTGTATGTGTGTGAGAGAGTGAGTGTGTAAGAGTGTGTGTGTGTGAGAGAGAGTGTGTGTGTGTGTGTGTGTGAGAGAGTGTGTGTCTGTGAGTGTGTGTGTGAGTGTGTGTGTGGGTGTGAGAGTGTGTGTCTGTGAGTGTGTGTGTGTGTGTGTGTGTGTGTGTGAGAGTGTGTGTGTGTGTGTGTGAGAGAGAGTGTGTGTGAGAGAGGGAGTGTGTGTGTGTGTGTGTGTGTGTGTGTGTGTGTGTGTGTGTGTGTGTGTGAGCGTGTGTGTGTGTGTGTGTGTGTGTGAGTGTGTTTGTGTGTGTGTGAGTGTGTGTGTGTGAGTGAGAGAGTGTGTGTCTGTGAGTGTGTGTGTGTGTGTGTGTGAGAGTGTGTGTCTGTGAGTGAGTGTGTGTGTGTGTGTGTGTGTGTGTGTGTGTGTGTGTGTGTGTGTGAGAGTGTGTGTCTGTGAGTGTGTGTGTGTGTGTGTGTGTGTGTGTGTGAGTGTGTGTGTGTGAGTGTGTGTGTGTGTGTGTGTGTGTGTGTGTGTGTGAGAGAGAGTGTGTGTCTGTGAGTGTGTGTGTGTGTGTGTGTGTGTGTGAGAGAGTGTGTGTCTGTGAGAGTGTGTGTCTGTGAGTGTGTGTGTGAGTGTGTGTGTGTGTGTGTGTGCGTGTGTGTGAATCAAGCCCTCATTCACATTCCAAATGCCATAAAAGTCACCAACTTTCGTACCATTCCGATGAAGCTGGGATTTTTAAAAATTCAAAACAAAAAAAAATTCTGTCAAAAGTGACCGAAGAGCACCAGAGTGTTAAACGTATAAAATCCAATTAGGTCATTGTTATGAATTAAATCACTACCAGTATTGTGACATCACATCCTCCTGAGGCTAAAGACAATAAACCATTAACTACAGAAGACGGCTTCCAGCGTCTCAGTGGTATTTAGCTCGTGCACTTATGAGAAATATGTTGTGTGTCTTTATGTGACGGGAGCAGTTTCTGTGAAACATGAGCACACAAGAGGTCACATGACCTTTGACCTTCACTGACGAGTGAAGAATGAAGAGCTCAGCTCTGCTTCATGTTAATAACCGTACTGTACTGTACATTAGCAGGAGTGAGTTGTGTATCTGTCTGATTCAAAGAGGAAGCAGGATTGTTTATTCTATGTTGAGCGTCTCGACACACGGTCTGTTCCCAGCATTCACACTCCTTCACACGTAATCGCTTAACAATAGACATGAATGCCTTAAATCTGGTCAAGCCAGTTTGGCATCCTCTCTTACAACATTTAGCTTTCACATTGATGCTAGGAAACAAGGTGTTCAGGAGCTCGGGACGGTGTTTGTTGTTTAATCTACCCAAAATATCCCAGTTACTGACCCACCAGTGATAATAAGAGCGAAGGAACGCGTTCAGAAGGAGACAGACGTCAGGTCAGTGTTTCACACTCATGAGATACGTCTGTTCAAGGACTGTTTAACTGCTAAACCAAGCTTTAACTAATTTGAACAAGATATTGTCAAATCTGAAGAATGAAGCGTTTGCATATTTTTTTGTCATGATAAGAAAAAATGTTTATCACAATAAAACTGAATTAGCAGCTTAAGTTAACAAAGATGCTGTTTAGATTATTCTTGATGGTTAACATTTTTAATATGGTAACACTTTATTCCAATACACTGTAAAAAATTACCGTGATTTTAATGGTAAAAAACTGTGAAATTGCTACAGTAAAAACCTGTTAAATGCTTAACGGTAAGTGTAAAATTTACAGGGACAAATCGTAAACTGACGTTCCCAGAATTCCCTGCGTTGCATTTAATAGTTTGTTTGAATTTGATGTTTTTTCTTTGAAATAACTATGTTTCTTCTTAGTTTTTCTTACCAGTTATGTTTATCAGGGTTGTGTGTTACATCTAATGTTGTTAAATTAATGTTTATTGCATATTTCAGTTTATTGAGATCATCATGATGGTGATCAGTGTTTGTGTGAATGATGTGCTTCTTCTATATATGTTATTATTTAAAAGCTGCTTTGGTTCATCATGTGACTCTCATCACCTCCTGCTTTTGGTGGTTATCAGTGTATTACAAAGATACAGATTTCAGTACTTCAATAGGTTGGTATATTAACATTATATCAGTTAATGAAATTACGGTATTTAACTGTAAATTTAAGTTAAAACCGTAAAACCTAAAATGTTCTTACCGTATTTTTCTACAGTAGAATTCCGGCAACCAGAGCTTCCAGTTTTTTTACCGTACATTTTACGGATTTTTTTTTACAGTGTAGTCCACTTTAGACATTCTACTAACAGTAAGTAACTACATGTCAACTAGCAGTCATTAGAGTATTAGTAGACTGTCTGTTTAATATCTGCTAACACTTTATTTTGATGGGTCCACAACATACAACCAGGGCCATCACTAGGAATTCTGGGCCCTGTGCACTGAATTTGCTATGGGCCCCCTCAAAAAAAACACGTTTTTTTTTGGGGGGGGGGGGGGGTGTTTGGGATGATATGACAAAACTGTATGGACAAAATTCTTCCAATGTTCCACAGAAAAAAGAACTTCATACAGGTTTAGAATGACATGATGTTGAGTAAATGATGATAATTTTCATTGTTGGGTGAATCTCCCTTTAAGAACTTTATTATGTGTAAATAAGAAGCACCTAATTTATATAATATTTTTTTTAAAGATATTTATAAGATATTATTTATAAGATATTTATCTTTAATCAGGCCCTCATTGAATTAACATTTTACTTCAATTAAAATTAATTAGAACTAAACATCTAAAAAGAAAGAAGTATCCAGAGTTTAGGATGGTTGTCATAAGAAGTAAAACCATGGTCTTCATTACCATGGTTATATGGATTTTAAAATAAGTAGCCTAATAGGCTAATAAACTATAAAATTTGTAGTAAAAAAAAAAAAACTAAACATGAAGAAACTACAGAACAGCTTCTATGAAATTAAAATAGCATATTCCCCAATATGTAATAACATTAACATAATAAATACATTTCTGCCAACACATAGGCTATTTATACAGTGTTAATAACTTCAAGTTAAATTACTATGGTGCTGAATTGACAAGCCTATTAGCGTTTTCCAATATACCTCATTGTCTTGGCTGTTTTCAGCCAGCATCACTAACCTTTCTCATATCACACGACTGTATAACAATTCTGTGTCACATCTGAATGGATCAAGCGACTCACGCTGTTTATCTCTTACGAGTCTGGCAGAAGCGCGGCGCTGTGCGGGAGACTGATCCGCTCTTTGTCGCACGGCTGGCGGATGCATCGGGGTGCGCTGCTTCGTGCTTTTGGAGTATTTGCTTTATGTTGTTTCACATGCGCTGTAATTGAAAAACAGCGCCTAATATCGGGGAGGTCTCCCTCGTTTCGGCGTTCGGCCCACTATTTGAATGGAATGTCCCGGTGTTCCTGATGGCCAGTAGGTGATCACGGGCCCCCCAGACCTCTGGGCCCTATGCACTCTGTCACCCTTTCCCCCCCACTAGCGACGCCCTGCATACAACATACTGACTATGAGAAACTTTGCAAGTATATATCAACTTATTCTACTAACCCTAAACCTACCCTAACAGTCTACTCTGAGAGTTAGTAGAAAGGGTAACACTTTAGAATACTGTTCCATCATTAATGAATAACTACACAAGAACACATGAGTAACACAATATTAGCACTCTAGTAACTACTAGTAACTCTGATTAATGAATTAGTAAGTAATAGTGCTTAGTCGAATGTGGTAGTTCACTATTAGCTAATCAGTAACTATTATTATTTATTCATACCTCCACAAGAACTACTAAGAACTACTGTATACAGGTTCATAATTAATATGAATAATACATAATGTATAAAGATCATTGTAACCCACTAGTAATGACTCAAGTATTACCAAATTCTTCTGAAGGAATTACTAATTATTTGGATCAGTATTCTAAAATGAATAATATGATAATTATCTAGTAATGACTGAAATCATTGTAAGCTTTTGAGGGTTTTGTAAGGTTTTGGTTAGTAATTCATTTTGCTAGATTTGGTAATTCTTGAGTCATTACTAGTGGATTACCATGATCTTCATTTTAGAATTAATTATACATTATGCATAATTCACGTTAAGTATGCACCTGTATACAGTAGTTCTTAGTAGTTCTCCAGGATATATTAAAACAATAGTAGTTATTGATTAGCTAATAGTGAACTACCAGTTTCAACTGAGCGCTATTACTTACTAAATCAATAATCATAGTTTCTTGTTAGGTAATAGTTGTTACTACAATGTTAATAGTGCATTAGTGACTTGTGTTGTTATTCATTAACAAAGGATCAGTGCCCGGTTGCATAAAGCACCTTAAGTTTTTCCCTTAAGTATGACAGTTAAGGGGCTTTATGCAACACTTAATGGGCTTTAGGAGATACTTAAGAGAAATTCTAAGGGTTTATGACGTTTCACCTAAAGAAACCCTTAAGTGTCATTTAAGGGATATTTTATGCAATGCCCTTAATTGTAAGGGAAACTTAAGGGCGATCTTAAGGGAAAATTACACTTAAGGTGCTTTATGCAACCGGGCACAGTATTCTAAAGTGTTACCGTAGAATGTCTGAAGTGGATTATCAAAATAAAGTGTAACTGAATATATTACTGTCAGCAGAAGGAAATGTGAAGGATATGTTCTGTTTGTCTTGGTCTGGATCAGGCCGGTGGTCGTGATGAAGCTGGATCTGAGCTTCAGTGTTTGGGTTCTGGCCGTCGGTTTGCTGCCGTTGGTCCGAATCACCGCCGGATCTATTTTAGGTGCAGCTGTTAACATTGAGCTGCTTGATCAGGACAGATCCCAGCCGGTGAGACATCACAATATTGCTTTCTCTGTTCCGTACATTAAGAAACATCTTTTCCCATGTTTCAGGCCTCATTTATCTCCTCTCTTTATCGTCTATAACAATATAGTGATTGTTTTAATGACATGAGCATGTTACACACTTTAAAAGCACTGTGTGATGAAGCCTATGAGAAATCAATTACCCAAGAATTCAAGATATTCTCATGGGTGTCTTATATTTATATCATATGATATAGTTAAACAATATCACATGAGCAAGAGTGAACAATTGCAACGTGATATTGATTTTATACAACAGTCAAATGAGTAGAAAGTCTTAAAGCGACACAACAGTGTTTCATAACTTCATGAATCCGTGTTTTGAACAAATCAATGTTGTTTGGACACAAACACTTTTGTTTCATTCCTGAACGATTCAGAACAAATGGGTTGCATTAATGACTCGCTCATTACAATATTGAGTACCACAACAATTTACAAATATCATTTTATATTTTATTATTCACATCTTTAGATGCAGCTTCTGTACGTCACGGTGCTTATGAAGAAGGAGATAGTTGAGGCTCAAACTATTTGCAAAATATACTTTATTAAAACTAAGACATATATATATATGTGTTAGTTAATTGCTGTTAATTGTGGCCAATGTGTAAGAGAAAAACATTTATTTCATAATTATATTTCCCCCATTTTAAATTCTTATCCAATGAAAGGTTAGATTTTTGTGATTTTTTTAAATAAAAGATCAAAAGGATTAACTATGCAGATTAATTTTCACAGCCTTCTTTGATCACATTTACCAAGGGTGCCAATATTTTTGGCCATGACTGTCTATATATAGACAAGAACAGACAAGGAACTGAACTATAACAGGCTAAACGAGGGATAAAGAGCCACAGGCAGGGCTTTATAGTGTTAAACTCTGTCGTCTCTGTGCTGCAGGTCAGGGCTCATTACAGTGCGGTGTCCAGTCTGCCCTGTCCAGCCCTGGATGAGCTGTGTAACGGAGCAGACTGTATTCAGCTCAGCTCCTCTCCTCTGACAGGAGCTTTACCTTCACCTGGCTGGTGTCTTCATCAGTGGCAGAAGAACATCTCTAAACACCACACGACTGCTCTTCAGCTCAGGTGAGAGATCACACACTCCGTCCGAGTCCATCACCTGCGGAGCGACTCAAATCTCACACTGTGTTCACTCCCTTCAGATCCGACAGAGCCGTACCACTGCATTCACGAGCGGATCTGTCTGTCAGAGCCGACACTAACCGTGTTAACCAGCCTCCGTATGTGGCTCTTCCTCCTCCAGTCAGGTGAACAGCGCTTCAGATGTCCACAAATACTGACAGAAAACATACTGTATGTCTGAAACCTGTGTCTCTTGTTAGGTTACAAGCTGTGTGTCCTCAAGAAATCCCGGTGAATGTGATGGATCTGGATGGAGATGAGATTCGCTGTCGTTATAAGAAGACTGAACTTGGTGAATTTCTGCAGCTTAATGAAGTCAGACATCTCTACTCTATCTATATTTGCATTTCCCTGTTGAAAAAAACAGCATATGCTGGTTAGGTATGTTTTGAAGCATGGCTGCTGGTTTGAGCTGGTTTAAGCTGATCATGTGCTGGTCATGTGCTCATGACCAGCACTCGACCAGCTTAAACCAGCTCATGACCAGCACTCGACCTGCTTAAACCAGCTCATGACCAGCACTCGACCAGCTTAAACCAGCTCATGACCAGCACTCGACCAGCTTAAACCAGCTCATGACCAGCACTCGACCAGCTTAAACCAGCTCATGACCAGCACTCGACCTGCTTAAACCAGCTCATGACCAGCACTCGACCAGCTTAAGCCAGCTCATGACCAGCACTCGACCAGCTTAAACCAGCTCATGACCAGCACTCGACCTGCTTAAACCAGCTCATGACCAGCACTCGACCAGCTTAAACCAGCTCATGACCAGCACTCCACCAGCTTAAACCAGCTCATGACCAGCACTCCACCAGCTTAAACCAGCTCATGACCAGCACTCGACCTGCTTAAACCAGCTCATGACCAGCACTCGACCAGCTTAAACCAGCTCATGACCAGCACTCGACCAGCTTAAACCAGCTCATGACCAGCACTCGACCTGCTTAAACCAGCTCATGACCAGCACTCCACCAGCTTAAACCAGCTCATGACCAGCACTCGACCTGCTTAAACCAGCTCATGACCAGCACTCGACCAGCTTAAACCAGCTCATGACCAGCACTCGACCAGCTTAAACCAGCTTATGACCAGCACTCGACCTGCTTAAACCAGCTCATGACCAGCACTCCACCAGCTTAAACCAGCTCATGACCAGCACTCGACCAGCTTAAACCAGCTCATGACCAGCACTCGACCAGCTTAAACCAGCTTATGACCAGCACTCGACCAGCTTAAACCAGTTTATGACCAGCACTCGACCAACTTTAACCAGCTCATGACCAGCACTCGACCATCTTAAACCAGCTCATGACCAGCACTCGACCAGCTTAAACCAGCTCATGACCAGCACTCGACCAGCTTAAACCAGCTCATGACCAGCACTCTCCCAGCTTAAACCAGCTCATGACCAGCACTCAACCAGCTCATGACCAGCACTCGACCAGCTTAAACCAGCTCATGACCAGCACTCGACCAGCTTAAACCAGCTCATGACCAGCACTCGACCAGCTTAAACCAGCTCATGACCAGCACTCGACCAGCATTCGACCAGCTTAAACCAGCTCACAACCAGCACTCGACTAGCTTAAACCAGCGCTCGACCAGCTTAAACCACCTCATGACCAGCAGCCATGCTACAAAACATATCTAACCAGCATATGCTCTTTTTTTCAACAGGATTGTTTCAATCAAACAGTAACATATTTTTTTTCAGTACATTCAATATTTGATATTATATTGTTTCTTCCAAAACTGCTTGTGTTTAACCCTGAAAGGAGACGTGTACGCTGCGTTATGAAGGTGGAGCGCCTTTGGGTCAGTATTCAGTTCTGATCATGGTGGAGGATTTTCCTTCATCTGACCGCGAGTCAGAGTCGTTCTCTACTGTACCTGTGTATCTCATAATAACAGGTCAGCATTTCATCTCAATATTCACCATCAACTTATCTCTTGTTTGAAGCTGTAAAAATAAACAGTCAACAATATAACTACTGAGAAATCTGCTATGGGTGAAACTACATCAAATATACTCTCTATCAGTCATATAGTTCATAATAGTTAGTAACAGTAACATTTAGTAACAAAGGTCTGAAATAATTCAGGTGCTTCTATAACTCATCTGAAATATTGGAATTATGTATGTTCAAACAAATCAAATCAAAATTATTATTTTATAATGTTTTCTCTCAAGATTCTCTCAATTAACTTCATCCAGCAGAACTGAAGATGTTCTTGTGTTTGCTGGAGCCATAAGATCACAGTTTCTCTCGATTGCTGACAAACTATATATGATTCATTTAGCACAGTTTCCCAAACATTCATTCAGTTCTCAAAACAAAGACAAGATTACCTCAAGTGTCACAATATGAACTCAAAGAGCAAGCATCCATCCGTGTGTGAACATCGAGTAACAGTCAGAATCTCAGGATCATATAAACAGGAGCACAGGCAGATATGTGCTCAGGAAAATGCATTAAATGTCATTAATAAACACTGTAATGCAATCTGGCAGAGGATGCTGAATTTAACAAATGACATTATATTGTATTGTGTTGCATGATGAGTTAATATTCAATTTGTTTATATTTGAACTTATCTTTTCTAGTGTTTTTTATCTACTGTAAAATATTTTACATTAGTGTAATATAAATAAACCTTAAAGCTTATTGTTGAATTTCACTGTATCTGCACTCCTGTATTTATGTTATACTGTAATAGACACCGTCTTGCAAAATGATTACTGATTTCCAAAAGGAGGTGTTTGTAACAGTGTTGTGAATGGATCTCACTAGTGTTCACTAGGTAGTGAAGCAGTCTGTGTATTTGTAGGTTTTGTGTGTCACATGAGACTAAATATAAGACTGAATGCATAAATGTAAATGCACACACGAATAAGATAGGACTGTGCCATGCATTGTAGGCAGTTTTTCAATGTGAAATGTTGTGTAATTGCAGTTGAAAGCGGAGCCGGCTGCTCAGTCATGCCGGAGTTCACAGGCGTCAGTCCAGCAGGAGGCGCTTTAATCCACATTCTGCCCTTCGAAGAGGTCCAGGTCAACATTACAGTGGACTCAAGAGTACAGAGGTTAGCTGACAGCACAGAACAGTTATATTTGAGTTTTGTACTGTTTCATGTTCAGATTAAAGGGATAGTAAAGGAAGATATTCTGAAGAATGTGGGAAAAACAGCAGTTCTGGGGCACCATTGACTTCCATAGTATTTGTTTCCTACTATGGAAGTCAATGGTGCCCCAAAACAGCCTGGTTACAAACTTTCTTCAAAATATCTTCCTTTGTGTTTAGCAGAACAAACACATTCATACAGGTCTGGAACTACTTGAGGGTGAATCAATGATGACACAATTTTCATTTTTGGGTGAACTATCCCTTTAAGGTCATCAAATTACATTTTTCTCTAGAAATGAATGCCATGTTAATTTATGATGCTTAAGTTCACCCAGATTGTAACAGTTGTTACTGCTGAACACAAAAAAAGACATTTTGAAGAAGATTGGGACATAACCTAGAGGAATTGTCAGGTTCTTATCCGTCCTCGACCTGATCTGACCCCAAATACTTAACTTCAGTGCTCAGTAAACTCAGTGTGCATGAATTAATTCTTAATTACTTTTACTCAGATCAGTTCAATAAACACATTGGTGCACTGAAGTGTGTAGCTGTTATTATTTCAGTTCAGTTTGGTTATATGCTCTTGTCATTAGTAGAAGGGAATCAATCATCTAAACCCTCACATCATTCACATACTGTGACCCCAAAAACACAAGCACTGTAATACTTCAAGTTAAATCATTTTGTCAGTATATCAGTGTAAATCCCTGGTCATTTCTCAATGCAGTGTGTCTGAAATGGCTGTGACCGGTCCGCCGGGTCTCTTCGTATCACCGATGGAAATAGGCCAGAGTTTCCAGAGCTCCGTCACGCTGTCCTGGGTCCGAGGTCCGAATCAGTTCACCCATCTACTGTCCGTTTGTTTCGCTGCTAATACTCAGAGGTAGACAGCAATCAACTCCAATTCTTCATGAAGCAAATTCACAACTGACAGCTCAGTTAAACTCTTTAATGTTTGTTTCACAGCCTGCAGTCTAGCATCAGGTGTATATGGCTTCAACAGAGTAAGATTGTTTTACTCATTTTCTGTGTTTTCCTGCTAGTGTTTAAAAAACTGGCGATGTGAGATCAAATAGTCTTTATTTCATGTAGTTTCACTCTCTTTCAGCGCAAACAGACCCTTTGCCGCCTGGAACAGGTAATAATTCATTAGTTGTAAATCATTAAAGCTTAGTATTACACTTCCGCAATTGTTTTCATCCTGTATTAATGTGCAGATACTGTAAGCCTCAGATGTTGTAGTACACTGATAAAAAATGAAGTAAATACTACATAAAAACAAATGTAATTTCTACATTAAATAATTTAGTTCAGGCAAGAATTAAAAAATTAAAGTAAATTCTGTATTAGTACTCAATTTAAGCTTGTAGAATTTAAAGTTTGAACTTATAAGTATATTTTACTTAGAATTGTTTGTTATGTTTACAAGGATTCTTTAAGTAAATATCAAAGTTATGATTCTGTTTTTCCCATCATGCACTGGGACATGAATAATTAAAAAGGTTACACTTTTCACTGTTTTCGAGTTGTATTTACACTGTTTTATGGTAGCTTTTGAGGTTAGGTTTAGTAACTTACTATTTTGTGACATATGGAGTTCATTTTCTACTCATAATGACCCATTCATACTCAAACAATAACCACTGATTGTTACAGTCATTGTGTATGGTTTATTAAGTATTGAGGACTCTGAGTTCATTTGGGTAATAATTCTATTCTATAATTCTGGACATATTATCTTAGAAAGGATAACAAGCTGTCTATTTATTTATTTATACGTGCGTAAATGAACCACATGCTATAATAGCATGGTTTTATTCAGTGCTACATTGTTTGAATAAAGTTTATAAACCATGACTAAGTGAAATGTACTTAAGTATTGCCGATTTAACTTAAAATAATTAAGTAGAAATTACTAATCAAACTCTAACTGGCCATGTTAAATTTACTTATTTTCTTTGGTAATTTTACCTAACTTAGTTAAGTAGATTTTACTTAATTCAATACTTAAATTTTCCTTAAAATATATGCATGCAAAAACTTCAGTAAAATTAAGTCAATCTTACTTATTGTTTTTTTCAGTTAATTGGCCATGTTAAATTTACTTATTTTCTAAGTAGATTTTACTTAAAATATGTGTGTGCAAAAACTTGCAAAAGAAAAATTAAGTAAATATTACTTACTTTTTTTTTTTAGTGCAGTAAAGTTATTTAACAATAATTTTTTTACACTGATAAGCATTACTTAAGTAAAAATTACAAACAAAGAGTCAATAACATTTACTGGGAATTCCCAAGTAAACTTAACTTAAAAATGTCTATTTAAAGCTACTAATAATTATGTTTAGGCCTTGTAAAACTGAGTGAAAACTGTTTCAAGTAAATCCTACTCCAATTTTTGTACAGTGTATTTCTTATGTAATACTGTACGTAACAGTGACAGGCATCTGTAATGAAATCAGAATCAAAGTAAAGCTTCATTATAGAGCACATGGACACTAAACTCAGAACAGAGCAAAAAACACCAACCCTTACATACTCTAATGCACTGTCCTGCTGAACGATAGCGCCACCTAGTGTCCGCAGCGGTAATGATTTATCACACTAGAGATGTGTCTGTCGTCTGTTTTTGATTTTTGTTCATTTGTAAGAAGTATAAATTAATATTTTGATGTCTACCCCGACAGATTAAACATTCAACTGTCAGCACACGATGTCAATGTTTGCATAGTAAATTGATGATTTTCTTACGTCTGTTTGCATTCTGAATCATACTTTGTTTTGTGTTCCTTGTATACATTTAATACATCATCTATAGTCATCATTACAATCCAAGGGTATTGGATTGATTTTATCTTTATTATTGTGCACAGTTTTCTTTCTAATGTAAAAATGCAGCATTTTATTTGAAGAGAATCAAAAAACCTAAACTTATATACACCAAAAACCTAAAACACTAGCAATTCTATAAGTTAAAGCACAGGACTGTCTTCAGAAGTCTCATTCGTCATAAGTTTGTCTAACGCTCATTTCATTCCAATGTAAAGATGTTTTCATGCATATTTTCCTGTCAGAGTTGAAATGTAAGGAGCGTGAGCTTCAGATGTCTCTAGTGCTGCCTCTTTCTTTCCTGGAGAACCTGCATTTCTCTGCTCTCCAGCTGAATGATCCGAGCTGTCCAGTGTTTTATAACTCGACACACGTCACCACCACCTTCTCTCTGACCGGCTGCGGAACCAAGACCATGGTATGAAACCTTCTCACTTCAGAGATATATTATAGATACTTGATAGATACAGTTAGTAGTGCTTTTGTATTTCTAGCAGTCACATCGGGTTTATTTTATTATTTATTAACATTTATCTTTGTGAGTACACTCAGATGTTGAGAAGTTTTTTATTTATTTATTTATTTTGTAGTTAATGAAGTTAATTAATGCATTTCTAACCTGAAATGAACTGCAAAAGGGTCTTGTCCTAAAGGATTCTATTCTTTTATTTTGGAAAATTTACCATTTGAGTTCATATCGTAATTTCTCATAATATAAACAATGTTGTTAAATGAGTTCAAACTTTTATGGTTGGTGAAATTCAATTATATTATGAACATTTATTGCACAAATAACTGAATATAATACTCATTACATTATATCACAAAAGTAGTGTGTGTACAAAGTGAAATACATTAAAATAGCATTAAAATGTAGGTGGGCCAATCAAAACAAACTATATGTTAAAAAGGCGAAAACAAAATAAAAATGACAGAATAAATCTAATTAATAAACAATATATATATATATATATATATATATATTAAACTCACACATGAAAAAGAATGTCATCTACAAAGAGAATGAGGGTTAATGAAGAATGAAGCATGAAGTGTGAATGCTGCTTCTTTTAAATGTTGTCCCATCTTCTGTGCTTTCATTTTAATTTCATTTGATTATCAGTTCTTTGATATTTTCCAGCATTTAGGATCAGAATTGCTGTACACCAACACTTTACGCAGCATCAATCCTAACTCCACTATTAGCCGCGTGGCCACTCTCGTCCTGCCGCTCGCCTGCCGGATTCATGCTCAACAAGCTAAAGGCCCAGCTTTTAAAATCTCCATTCCTGAAGAAGTCAAGACGTTTGGTGCCGTGTCCTTCTGGCTGGAGTTTCATCTTCCTGGAAAGGGTCCTATGGCCGACAAGACGCGTTTGCAACCGCCGGGGCGTGCGGCTCGAGAGATACGCTCTACAGACCAGGTGGACATGATGGACCTGCATGTGTTCTCCAACTGCTCTTTGGCTCGCGCTGAGCTCATGGTGGGCCGCTGTGTGGAGTCAGAAACAGAAGATTTCACAAACTCAAGGCCTCTGCTGAACCAGGGGTTAGTAGCAACATCAGCCGAATCAAAAACGGTTTCTACTGCTAATAGTTACCGTTAGTCATTTGAACAAGTGTTCAAAAGAAGTTAGACAAGAATATCGTAAAGATTTAATTTGGGACTGTAAACACCAATAGAGACACACTAAAAGACTCAGAAACCTGCATATCAACAGCCTGGAAACCCACAACAGCCCAGCAATGCAGCAGCAGAATGCTCATCAACCTCGTCCTCAACATGAATATTAATATAAATGTTGCTTGTTGAAGAGAAATAGATGAGCTTTTTTGATGATATTCCCCTGAATCTCATTTACATTGTCTTACCCTGATAGCATCTTCAGTCTCAGTCTCTCTGCACCACCATAAATACGTGACTGTATCATAGAGACTTCTGTACTACATGTAATATTTGTAAAAAGCAAAAGCACTTCTGATTTCTACTAACACACTGAAAAAATGCTTTTCTTACTTAGATTTTGTTTCCAGCCCAAATATCTAAAAATTCTTATATTAAGAAGGACTTTCTAGACAAGTAAAAATCATCGTCTTGTTTTCAGAAAAACAAGTCATTAAGTGAGTTTTTGCTTAGAACAAGCAAAATAATCTGCCAATGGTGTAAACAAAATAATCTTATTTCAAACATTTAACAAGATTATTTTGCTTGTTTCAAGCAAAAACTCACTTAATTTTGACTTGTTTTTTTCTGAAAACAGACAATATTTTTTACTTGTCTAGAAAATCTTTCTTGATTTAAGAATACTTAGATATTTGGGCTGGAAACAAGACATTTTTTGCAGTGCAGTCATTTTTGTGATATAATGGGTGGAATCTTACATTAAGATAATTGAGCAGATTTAATAGCACCTCTCCTTATGCTTCATGTACTCCACATTTTTAATCACATCTACTGTTTCCATCATTAATCTGAATTATTCAGTCACATGGCTCTCTGTGTTTCAGCTGTGTATCTGGAAATGGAACCTTGGAGATCCTGACATCAACTTCAACTCTTCGGATATTCCGCTTATATCTCGGTTCTCTGGGAATAAAGGGAGACACGGTATGTTTCATTACCCGTGTTTTTATGATGCTCTTTATGTCGATTCTGTGTTCAGGTGGATCCTTCTTCCATGTCTGTCTGTTGTTAAACCCTGTTGTGTTGTTTCTCTAGATGTATGTTGAGTGTGTAGTGCACCTTTGTGTTACCACCAAACAAACCGACAGATGTTCTGATCCCTGTATGGGAACGCCGGACCCGACGATAATAGACAGCATTCTGACCCGCAGCTACACTGTGCGCTCAGGGCCCGTTTCTCTCATTAAAGTCACAGAACCCAGCGCTACAACGGCTAAACCTCAGTCTGCTGCTCCAGTCGCTCAGCCTTCCCAGGTCACAACAGCCGCTGCCTCTCGCCGTGAGTGTTTTACGCACTAATATTGGCATTGTGCACATTTCTGTGACACGCCACGTATCACAGTATCTTTGCTCTTCTCTGTTTCAGCTCTGGATACAGGTGCATTCTGGGTAGTCGCTGTGTCATTGCTTGTGCTCATGCGTCTCCCTTGAGCTGTTACGACACATTGGAGAACTTTGTATTGGTGACTAATCAAAATGATCTTTTCTTCTTAACCACCATTGCATTGTTTCTTTATATATCCTTTAATCACATAAAAAGCACATATTGCTGGAAAACATACTTCATGTTTTTACAGTTATTCACAAATTTTGGATAGCATCAAGACACACATCAACTCCTGCAGAATAAATAAATAAATCACAATTTAAAGTAAAACGTGAAACTTCTGGCATTTATTCACCCTCATGTTTTCCAAACCAGTATGAAGAAATAAAGACTGATGTTTATCATAATGTTGATGCTTCTCTTTTTCCTTATGATATCATGAAAGTGGACAGTAACCAGGGGCTGCTGTAAGAAAAAAAAATCATAAAATAACTTCAAAATTTGTGAGGGAAAGATGATTATTTAACCCAGAATGCACTTCCAATGAGAAGCGGTTTTAATGTGTGCATATATTTGTACCTGATCAATATTTAACTGACTGATTATTACACATGCAACATTATCTTAAGTCAGTTTAGTGTTGGTTTAGTTCAGACAGGACTGCAGTCATATTTTAATCGTGATAATCAAGATTTCTGCTTCTCTTGATTTATTAAGCATAATGAGCTGAGATATTTGCCTGCTGCTTATTTATCTTGAAACAAACTTTTATGTAATCTACCCAGTCTGCTGAACTGCTGAACATTCGGCAGAACACACCACAAAATCTTTTACCAGATTTTTATTACTCGGACGTTTTGCTGGACATTGTATTTAGCGGAGCAGCAGTGCTGTTCAGATGCTTCAGGACGCGCAGATGGGGGAAGCGAGCCGGCGTGCTCGTGAAGCTCAGACAGCGCGGATTAAGAACGCCCAAACTCTGCTGCTCTGTGTTTCACGGAAACCTGGCTGAATGAAGCCATACTGGACAGCGCGTTACATCTACCGAACTTTCAGCTGATCAGAGCAGATTGAGCAGAGCAAATTCTCCTCAATCATCCAAAAACAATCTCCAGCATATTCAGTTATCAGACACGACTGGAACTTCAAATAGCACTGGCTTCTATGGTCAGATGAAACAAAAAAATTAGCTTTTTAGCAGCAAACACTCAAGATGGGTTTAGTGAACACAGGGATAAAAAAGTACCCCATGTGTACAATGAAATATACTGCTGTATTTTTGATGTTGTGGGCCTATATTTCTGCTGGAGGTCCTGGACATCTTGTTTAGACACATGGCATCATAGATTCTATCAAATACCAACAGATAAAAAATCAATAAGTGACTGACTCTGTTAGAAATCTTATAATGGGCCATGTTTGGATCTTCCAACCATACAATAATCCAAAACAAACAAACACAAAAATGGGTCACTGAGCACAAAACCAAGCTTCTTCTGCTCCAGTCCTCTGAGCTGAACCCTGTAGAAGATGAGTGAGGTGAACTGAAGAGAAGAATCTGTGAATCTGAAGGACCTGGAGAGATTCTGGATGGAGGAATGGTCTCTGATCTCTTGTCAGGTGTTCTCTAACCTCATCAGGCATTATAGGAGAAAACTCAGAGCTGTTAAACTGGCAAATGGAGGTTTAAAAAAGTATTGAATAAAAGGGTGCCGTTAATTGCGTCCAATGTGTATTAGAGAAAAACATTTATTTCATAATGATATTTCCCCCCCATCCCATCCCATCCCATCCCATCCCATCCCATCTTATCTTAAATTCTTATTATCCAACGAAAGTGTCATGGAGCACACAGCAGGGAGAAACGTGGTATACACAGACGAGGATCAAACTCAATGACAGTCTTTAATGTTGACGCAAGACAAGGCTAGACAGACTCACAGAAACACCGGGGAGTAACAAGGAGACCAGACGAAATCAAACAGAACAGACAGGACTAATATACAAGGGATAATCATGGACAATTAGACAAACACGGCTGGACAAGAATTAACTAATGATCACACTTAACAAGGACAGGAAACAAACCAAATAAGGAAACATGAGGTGGGAACACAAGACACACATGACAGAGGACTGACAGAAAGGTTAGATTTTTGTCATTTTTTTTTAATAAAAGATCAAAAGGATTAACAATGCAGATTAATTTTCACAGCCTTTGATCATATTTACCAAGGGTGCCGATAATTTTTGGCCATGACTGTATATTTATATATATATATATTTTGTTACGTTCCCCTCTATAGTCTAGGGGTTTCAGAGCGGAAGTAACAAAGTTAAAAGATGTGACCAAATAAATAAGTGAACGTTGAGAAATCTCCTTTTCCTCTAACCCAGCTCTTACCACTTTCACCATTAACACTTCCAATAAAGGTTCACACAAAACCCTCTATTTAACACCATAATACAAAAGAATACCAAATGCCAGAAATATACTTAATTGTTTATTTAAGGGCTTAACATAAACCAAAAGAAGATATTGAAAAGATACAATATCAGGGCAGTTAATCAACTTAAATAACCAAGGCGTCAGGAGAGGGCAAATGCCAAAATAACAAACAAAACAGTCTTTCTAAAGGTTATAACAAAATAACTCCCCTGGCAAAAGAAAACAAAATAAAAGACAATAATCTTACCTCTCTCCCTAACTAAAGAAAAGCAGGTGAAAAGTTTAGAAGGGAATAAACCCAAATAAATCGGCGCCCAACTCCCTACACGGTTTCACAGAACTAGACTCACACAGAATCACAACAGTAACGTCGTTGTAACCACACTTTAGGTTTACATGTCACAAATTTACTCAAGAGCAAATAAAACAACGTCTCTGGGATAGCGGATAAGGGACTCCTCCTGAGCTGTGTCTCTCTGCTCCTTTATCTCTGTTGCACACTGTGTAAAAGGGAAACCACGCTGCCGCTAATTGCAATCAGCTGCGAATGATTTAGATCGCTGCTTGGCAGAGAGAGAGAGAAAAAGAGAGAAAGAGGGAGGAGAGAAAAACATGTGACCATCTCCCAACATACACAACAATTACGTCATGGGACGTAACACCCCCACCATCAAAATCATAAACAACAAATGTTTATGATAAACAATCACTGATTCACTAACACTCACATATCATAACAATCAACTACGTAGAAATTTAAGATCTGGACAACGCATCAGCAACGACATTTTCTGAGCCTCTTTTGTAGCGGATGTCAAGATTGAATTCTTGAATAGCAAGAGACCACCGCATAAGTAGTTGATTTGAGTTAGACATGGGTTCAAGAAAAATTAGCGGATTATGGTCTGTGTACACGATTATAGGGGCCACACTACCACCTATGTATACCTCAAAGTGTTGTAGTGCCATCATCATTGCCAATGCCTCCTTCTCAATAACACTGTAGTTCTGCTGACACTTTGAGAACTTTTTAGAGAAATAAGAGACAGGATGCTCTACACTGAATCGATCCTCCTGCAGCAGGACCGCACCCGCTCCTGTGGCTGAGGCATCAATTTGTAATTTGAATGGGGCATCAAATTGAGGGCCTTTGAGTATGGGTGTACTACAGAGTAAATCTTTCGCAGCATTAAAAGCATGTTCACAACTGGGTGTCCAGATAAATCTTTTTGCGGTGCTTAACAAATCAGTTAGTGGTGACACAACGGAGGAAAAGTTTGGGCAGAAAGCACGGTAGTATCCACACATTCCTAAGAACCTTCGCAGCTCATGTTTATTAAAGGGAACAGGGTACTCAAGGATAGCTGTTATCTTGGCTTCAACAGGTTTGACCATCCCCTGGCCAACTTGCTTATCCAGATAGGTGATCTTTCCCTTCGCGAACTCACACTTGGCAAGGTTCAAGGTCAATGAGGCATCAGTCAAATGCTGAAGTACCTTCTTGAGGCTGGATATATGTTCTGTCCAGGTAAGTGAATGGATAACCACGTCATCCAAGTATACCTCACAATTCTCCACATCTGCCAACACTATATTCATCAAACGCTGGAATGTGGCAGGAGCATTCCGCATCCCAAAAGCCAAGACAGAATATTGCAGCAACCTATCTGGAGTGACAAAAGCTGATATTTCTGATGCATGCGGAGTCAGAGGCACCTGCCAGTATCCTTTCAGAAGATCTAGCTTCGTTACATACTTAGTGTTACCCACCCTATCCACACAATCTTCCATCCTAGGAAGCGGGAAGGAATCAGCCTTAGTTATATTATTAACTTTACGATAGTCAGTGCAGAAACGATAGGTGGAATCAGGTTTTGGTACCAGTAAGCAGGGCGAACTCCAGGGACTTTGACTTAGCACAGCAAATCCATACTTCAGCATATACTCCACTTCAGCCTTCATTATGTCACGCTTTTGTGGATTAACTCGATAGGGATGCTGTTTAATTGGGGATGCATCTCCAACCTCAATGTCGTGGGAACAAATTGTCGTTTTTCCAGGCACATCTGAAAACAGATTAGGAAATTCGTACAGCAATTCAGTCAGTTCTTTAACTTGACTTTCAGCAAGATGATCAAGGAAATTCCTCAAATTGCTTAGAATAACAGAATTCTGTAATCGTGTAGAGGAAACTTGAACTTCTGTTACACAGTTCATCTTCTTCCATGGTGTAGCTGGTAACCATAGCAACAGTAGAAGTTAAAACACTCCCCATCTCACACTCTTCTTCATTTGTAACTTTGTCACACTCTGTTTCACATACACTGTGTAGTCACATACTTTTTCAGCATATTGATGTGGCACACACGGCTTTTGCGCCTACGGTCAGGTGTGTCAATGATGTAATTTGTGTTACTCACTTTCTTTTTAATGATGTAGGGACCAGTAAACTTTGCCTGGAACACAGAACCAGGAGTGGGTAACAAAGCCAGAACAGAATCGCCAGGCTGAAAAGACCTGACAACAGCCTTCTTGTCATAGCGTGCTTTCATCTTGCCCTGTGCTGTTACAAGGTGTTGTGCTGCCACTTCACGAGCACGTTGCAGTCTCTGACGGAGAGACTGAATATAATCAGGGATAGTCATAGGGGTCGGATGTTCAGCCAGCAGTTGTTCACTCAACAATTTTAATGGTCCTCGCACAACATGACCGAAGACCAGCTCTGCTGGACTAAATCCCAGAGACTCTTGCACGGTCTCTCTTACGGCAAACAAAAGTAAAGGAAGGCCCTCATCCCAATCTTTTCCCGTCTCAACACAGTAACTTCGCAGCATCGTTTTCAGAGTCTGATGGAACCTCTCAATCACACCCTGCGACTCTGGATGGTAAGCACTGGATAGCTGGTGATTTATCCCAAGCTCCTTCAAAATTTGGTCAAACATTCTTGACGTAAAATTTGTGCCACGGTCTGTCTGAATTATCTTTGGCAAGCCAGAAGTAGAGCAGAACTAAATCAGTTCTTTTACAACTGCTTTGGCTTTCAGATTACGTAATGGAATTGCATCAGGAAAGCGTGTTGCAGTACACATAATAGTTATTAAATATTGATGTCCTGCTTTGGTCCTCGGCAACGGGCCAACAAAATCAATGACCAGTCGCTCAAATGGCTCACTCATGACAGGTATTGGATTAAGTGGAGCAACAGGAACTTTCTGGTTCGACTTTCCTGTGAGTTGACAAACTTCACAAACTTTACAAAAAGCAGACACAGCTGATTTTATACCAGGCCAGTAGAAGTATTTGGAAATTCGATAGAATGTCTTTGTCACGCCCAGATGACCCAAAATTATGTGTTCATGAGCCAGTTTTAACACATGCGTGCGATAGCCAACGGGCAAAACTATCTGCTGTATCTCCTGACAATTCTCATCATCAATGTCCGGTTTCCATCTGCGCATCAGCAGTCCATCATCCCAGAAATACATCACCCCTGATTTAGGTGCTTGCCCAAGATCTGCAGCTTTAACACTTCACTAACGTCGGGTCTTTTCTTTGTGCCGCTGCCAAGTGTTCTCTGCTCACTTTTAAGGGGTTTTTTGACTCTGAACTGGAATCAAACTCAAGATCAGGCTCTACGGACAGTGTGCACTCCAATGGGGCAGATTCAGGAACTAGAAAATAGTCAGATAGATCCACCACTTCCTTGAATTTTTGTGCCTGGGCACGAGTCACTGCACATGCAGGAAAAGCTGAAGGATACAAAGTAGCAAGGTTAGTCAGCTCTTTTACAACAGGGATATGCGTTACAATTGGGGTAGGGAAAACTTCACCACCTGCTAAATCATTCCCTATGATTAAGTCTATACCTTCCACAGGTAATTGTTTACGGACACCCAGCTTAACAGCTCCACTGACAAGATCTGACATCAAATGAACCATATGCAGAGGCACATTAATACAGCTCATCTCAATACCTCGAACTAATACATCAAAACCAGTGTAGGTATCAGCAGAAAGTGATAAACTATGCTCAAGAATAAAGGATTGCGCAGACCCTGTGTCTCGAAGCATGACCACTGGCTTATACTCAGCATCAGGGAATATAGAAACCATGCCCTCTAAAAGAAACGGCTGGAAACTTTCTACATCAGCTGTGCTTAATTTTGGTAGGGACTGAGCAAGTGCTACACTCTTAGTTTTCGAATTCTTCTGCTTCCACAATTGACAGTCTGCAATCAGATGCTCAGGGCTCAGACAATAAAAACAGCCTCTTCTCTCATTATTCACAGGTTTAATTTTACGAGTAGTCTTAGAAAAGTTTTCTACCCTAACAGGGCGTATTACACGAGGCATCATATTTGGCGAATCGCTTGAACTCGGAGCAAATTTTAACTGTCGCGCTGCGGGAAAAACTGTACGATGTGTCAAAACAAACTCATCAGACAAAATAGCGGCGTTAGACAAGCAAGCGACTTTTTGTTCGTTCAAATGAACCACCAAATTCTCTGGCACACAATTCTTAAAGTCTTCTAGCAAGATTAACTCCTGTAATTGTTCCAGGGTCGTTATCTTGCTAGAAAAACACCACTTATCAAAGAGGATTCTTTTCTCCCTTGCAAACTCGATGTATGATTGTCTGGCTGCTTTCTCATATCGCCAAAATTTTTGCCGGTATGCTTCAGGAACAAGCTCATACACCCGTAAAACCGCAGCTTTAATTGTGTCATAGTCAAGAGAAGATTCAATTGGCAGAGCAGAACAGACTTCTTGTGCTTTTCCTGTGATACTACATTGTAACAATAGGGCCCACATATCTTTTGGCCACCCTAACTTTCCTGCGACTCGCTCAAACGCAACAAAGTAAGAATCCACCTCTGCTTCTCTGAACGGCGGTACAAGTTTAATATATCTACTGGGGTCAAACGAAACATCAGAAGATGCATGGCCATGTCCTCCAGCCAAAGGACTAGCTACTGTCGATATCGGAGAAGAAATTGATTGGATTTTGGTACATAGTAAAGGGACTGGTTGTGCCGCCACTCGCTGAGCTTCTAAAGCTAGTTTTTGCAATGTAATATCCCTATCAGCCTCTGCTTCAACAGTTCTCAACTTAATCATTTGAGCTTCACACTCCTGCTTCTTTATTTCCAGATCCAACTCTCTTAACCTCACTGCTATTCTAGGGTCTTGAAAAGCCATAACATTAGTGTCAGATAGACCCACACCATCCAATTCTTTACCTACTGCAGCTTAAAATTCTTCTATCCCTTCACTATCATCACTTTGTTTTGGTAAAATTCCCTCGTTTACTAACTTGTCATATAGCTCTTCTTTAACGACCTGTTTGGTAGCCTCTCTGGGAACGTTAATATTAAAGAAATCTGCGATCATCAAAAGATCACGCTTTCTACAGCGATTAAAGACCTCAATAGTTGGCGTAAGAGTAAACGAGATCAAATCAAATTCCATTTTTACCTTTTACTACTAACACTCTCCTCTCTCACCAAAGAAGAAAACAGCCAGCAATCAAGAAAAAAAAAATAGTACTCACCAAAACTGCGTTGCATGCGACCAAATCCTGAATTTAACAGTGACATGCATACAATTGTCACGGGGCAGTGAGGGAAAATTTCACAATTTTGTACGGAAAAATAGACGAACAAACGAGCTCCCATTTATTCTTTCAGAGACAGACGAGCCCCCATTTGTTACGTTCCCCTCTATAGTCTAGGGGTTTCAGAGCGGAAGTAACAAAGTTAAAAGATGTGACCAAATAAATAAGTGAACGTTGAGAAATCTCCTTTTCCTCTAACCCAGCTCTTACCACTTTCACCATTAACACTTCCAATAAAGGTTCACACAAAACCCTCTATTTAACACCATAATACAAAAGAATACCAAATGCCAGAAATATACTTAATTGTTTATTTCAGGGCTTAACATAAACCAAAATAAGATATTGAAAAGATACAATATCAGGGCAGTTAATCAACTTAAATAACCAAGGCGTCAGGAGAGGGCAAATGCCAAAATAACAAACAAAACAGTCTTTCTAAAGGTTATAACAAAATAACTCCCCTGGCAAAAGAAAACAAAATAAAAGACAATAATCTTACCTCTCTCCCTAACTAAAGAAAAGCAGGTGAAAAGTTTAGAAGGGAATAAACCCAAATAAATCGGCGCCCAACTCCCTACACGGTTTCACAGAACTAGACTCACACAGAATCACAACAGTAACGTCGTTGTAACCACACTTTAGGTTTACATGTCACAAATTTACTCAAGAGCAAATAAAACAACGTCTCTGGGATAGCGGATAAGGGACTCCGCCTGAGCTGTGTCTCTCTGCTCCTTTATCTCTGTTGCACACTGTGTAAAAGGGAAACCACGCTGCCGCTAATTGCAATCAGCTGCGAATGATTTAGATCGCTGCTTGGCAGAGAGAGAGAGAAAAAGAGAGAAAGAGGGAGGAGAGAAAAACATGTGACCATCTCCCAACATACACAACAATTACGTCATGGGACGTAACAATATATATATATATATATAATATGAGATTATATACACAAAAAAAGCACAATGACAATGTTAAATATTGTTGAATAATCATAATATTCATATAATCATAATGCATCAAAAATGGTATTTTTTGTTACAAATAAGCCTGGTGGATGAAACAAGAGAGTTTAATTCAAGAAGAAAAAGAGGACAACAAAGGAGATTTAATAAAGCCTTGTATTTGGATCCTGAACTCTGTTGTTACAATCACTCATACAGTTTTATGTTTCATACACTTATTTAAGAAAGAGAATCTCTCTTCATCTGACAATATACTGGATATCTGTACATTAACAGCAGACACACACATAATTAACTTAATATAATATAACAGAGTAACAATGAGTATAAAATGAGAGAGAGATCATGTAAATATTTTAAGTGACGGAAATTTCACATCATAGATTTGCTTTCAATCTTTTGATACATTTAAGTGCTGCACTTGACAATAACATTTATGATTAGAAACATATGAATCATTATGGATCAGTTGAATACAAATATGATTATATCTCTATGTGTTAAACTGAAGATCCAGACAGACTCATCTGAGCTTCCTCCTCTGTTCCACCTTTAAATAAAACAAAATGATCATTGAATACTAAAGCAACACTAATAATTCAATATGATATGTTTCTAACACACATGCTGCATTATTTCAGTGTAAAGAGTCTCTTCCAGCTATATGATCATATTTATTTCTGCTCATAGACACAGTAGTGAAGCTCTTCTGTGGATCCTCACCTGATGTTCACTGCTCCTCTCATCATCATCTCAGACTATGATACAGCATCCATCAGCTTTTGATGACTGAACTCTATCAGGAACTCTATCAGGGACTGTTGGTGTTTGATCATCTAGTCTGTAAGGTGGAACAGAAGAGAAAACAATCAGTGTTCAGTGGAACAAATTACAAATTAATTACGATTTCAATTATAGTTTTTTTTAGTAAAAAGAAGTTACATTTACATGATCTTGCATAGATATTTCTAAAACAATATTTGTGTTTTAAATACATTTAGAATATGTATAGTTATATATAATATATATGTTTGTGTGGCTCCTATTGAGTCAATATAAAGAGAAACACATGCTAATGATTGTACATCATATATAATAAACGACACAGAACAAATACAAATGTGATTTTGTCTTAACCCTTTAGGCGCCAGGTTTTTTTTTAAAAAATGCTGGATTTTGACATCAAGATTTCAAAAGCTTGTGGCTTGAAGAGGCTTAAAGATAGAGATCTACTGTAAATTAGAAAAATGTTGGGCATGACCTAAAGTTTATGTGGGGTGTAAATACTCATCTAATTTGCATATTATGACGTCAACAGGGGGGCGGCCCTCTTGAATTTCATAATATTCAGGAAATAGTAGATATTAAATTGATGTTTGAACTTATTTGCATGTTTGTTTGTTTTTTTGTCTTTTTTATCCTCATTCCAAATGATCAGAAAAGAGGAAATCAACAATAAAACAGGAGAAAGTACTAAATTATTACTATATTACTATCCTATATAGTAGTAAAACTCATGTGAACAGTAGCCTACTTTTTGATCAGTTCATCAGTAATATTCAGGAAATAATAGATATTAAATGGATGTTTGAGCTTATTTGCATGTTTGTTTTGTTTTTTGTCTTTTTATCCTCATTCCAAATGATCAGGAAAAGAGGAAATCAACAGTAAAACAGGAGAAATTAGTAAATTATGACTATATTACTCTGCCATAGTAAAATACATATGTCTATTTTGTGATCAGTTGACCAGCTATCTGCCCATTCAGGTATCTAAGTGACACAGTTTATAGTTCGTGAGAGTATGGTAGACCAACCCCCACACTGACTGCACCTGTACTGGTGGCCCATAGAGTGCACACAATCAGAAAAAAAGACGCAATCTGGCCGATCATCAGCACCGCGGCGCTCCGTGAGCTCAGAGATCAGCAGCTCTCCTATGGACACTACGACCACGTCCACCCCTGCCACCCCCATCCCCGTTGGGCAAAGGGTCAAATGATCACTTGTTTGTGCTTCGTGAACTCTCTCGCCTTGCATGGCGGCACCATTGCGCTGGAAAGATGTACCGGGAGAAGCGCGATCATTAGACGGCCGATCGTTATTTCCAAAAGGCAAATATTCCCCTTCAGAGTCAGAATCAGCGAATAACATTTGCAACACATCCTCACGGTACAAATTTCTATTAGCCATTTGGCGATTTTCTCTCACAAATCTCACAATTCACTCGTGACGCTGTGAACTGAACTGCTTCAGCATCAATGACACGATCGCTCACTTCTCTGCTATTTCCTCAAACACTTTGTATAGGAACATGACGTAATTTTGGTCTAGAATCGAAGTACTACATGTCTGCCATCTAGTGGTAGGGAATACAAATGAGATATTACACCAGATAAGGAACTACGGTCTGTTTGATTAAGTATGACGTCTTGTCGCAATTTTGCGACTTTGGCGCTTAGAGGGTTAAATCAAAAGCTTTAGTTAAATGTTCCAGTAGTTAAAGGCATTTGTCGTCTAGTTTAAACATGTTTGTGTTGGTCTTAGTAAAGAACTGAAAGTAAAGTAAGTGTAAAGTAAAGTGACGTGTTGCTGGTGAAAGTAAAAACACAGAGACATTGATCATGTGATGCTGGAATCTGCTCTGATTTCACAGCGTTTTCCTACAATCTGATCAAATCTGTTTTCAGACTGAAATGATTCACTATTACTGATGTTATTAATAAAGCAGGTATTGTTGTATAAAGCTGTGCTTTTGTTCTCTTTCCTCCTTTGTGTTCAACATTTAATCAACTTTACATTTCATTCTGACACAATAACCCTCTGCTGCAGTAAAGCTTGATGATCATCTGAGGATCTCCTTTCACTAATATTTGACAGTATTTATTTGTTCATATCAGCAGTAACTGAAGATCTCTTTAATATCAGAGTGATGTTTTCTCACCTCAGTTCACAGTTTGAGTCTCGTATCACATCAATGAGCTGCTGCTTCGAGTCTCCAATCATATTATAACTCAGATCAAGCACTTTTAGAAACTGCAGCGCTTTTGCGTTTCTCAAAGACTGAGTTAAAGAAGAAACGTCTGTAATGCCACAGTTATAAAGACTAGAAAGAGACAAACAGAGGAAGAGAGATAATCTCACACACAATCATTAATGTGAAGAATCTGACACAAATATAATGTGAACTCAGCTTCATCATGAGATATTGAGTATAAAGTGTTTTGTAGTGATTTGAATGATTGTGATTCTTGTATGTGAATGTTCCTGACCTCAATCTCTCCAGTTTACAGTCTGAATCCTTCAGTACGTCACATAAGTGATTCACTCCTGTGTTTGTTATTTGATTCCTGCTCAGCTTCAGTTCTCTCAGGTGTGATGGGTTTGATTTCAGAGCTGAAGTCAGGATCAGACTCTGTTTCTCTGTAATACTGCATTCATACAGACTGAAGACAGAAAGAGAAAAGATAATCAATCAGATCTAAGTTCATATCTGAGTTAAACACAACATGAGTAAATGTCATACAGTCACTGATACACAAGCAAAATAATGTAAACGTATAATATATGAACAAATAAACCAAGAGAGGAGCATTTGAGGATATTAGTTACAATTCCGAGTCTGGATCCAGCCTCAGTCAACAAATAAGTGAATTTAACCAATATAGATTAATATAGAGGATTAATGTGGAAACAATAGAGAAAATAACAAGATTAAATGGTCTACTTTTACATTTTTAATGCAAGAAAATCATCAAATCAATTATTTTAAGCCATTTTAGAGTGTAGTTTACAATCTCTAAATATACAAATATACTAAATATGCATTTTGCATAATAAAAGATTTGTCAGATTTCAGTGAGTTTGATGCTGTTTCTACAGATACAAACCCATGAACTAATAGTGTTTCTGAATCTTTCTTCAGATGGAGAAACACAGAAGATGCAGCGCTAGAAATGATGAACATGAGTCCAGCAATCTTAAACTACACAGTAAAGTTTAATCAGACTGTAGCTGCTGTACAGTATAATGATACTAACTCTAGTTTCTCCAGCTTGCATTGTGTGTTCATCAGTAGATCACTGAGGTTTTTCACTCCAGAGTCTCCTAGATTATTATATCTCAGGTTCAGTTCTCTCAGGTGTGATTTCAGATCTGAAGTCAGGATCAGACTCTGTTTCTCTGTAATACTGCAAACACACAGACTGAAGACAGAAAGAGAAAAGACAATCAATCAGATTTGGAAAAATCTGAAAAAAATATTTGATTTCACCTTTCCTTTTATTCCTCTCTTTTCTATCTTGTAGTAATCTGAACGATGTCTGAAACTTTGTATTTCGAGCACCTCCTGTGTTTATTTGCCTCTTAATGATGAACTGCTTCTTGTATTCCTCAATTGTAAGTCGCTTTGGATAAAAGCATCTGCTAAATGAATAAATGTGAATGTAGATGTATAACGATCATCTTATTGAGGAGCTCCAGTAGATGATTGTGATAAATGATCTGCACAGAAATACAATATGATTTGTTGTTTCTAACAGTCTAACAGTGTCGTCTCTTTAAGAACGATCTTCAGTCTCTCATTGTGTGTTTTCTGTGAACACACAGCAGTTATTGTTGATGTGATGTGTTGTGTTTGTGACGTGAGTATCATCAGATTCACATGTGATGAGTTACTGTCTTACATTATCAAACATACAGCAGCAGGCATATAGTCTGTCATATAGTTCACATAATCTGTTTGTTATCGTGACACTAGTTCTGTGTGCTGCAAACTGTTGTTTATTCTCTTTAGTTTATTTTTTAACTATTATTTATGTTTATTGTTTTGTAACAGCAGATGCAAATCCCATGATATTTCTGCAGAACAACATGTAGACAATCAGTACATTGTTTCAAATACTTTAAATGCAGTTATTTACTAGTTAGATAATTATGATCAATGACAGCAAAGGCTGGAAGATGCAGTACTACATTTACATTTACATTTAGTCATTTGGCAGACGCTTTTATCCAAAGCGACTTACAATTGGGGAATACATAAAGCGATTCATCTTGAAGAGGCAATCAGACAGAGGAAGTGCTCGTAACACCAAGTCTCAGTCATTGTTCAAATAAGTACAAGCTAGCAAGGGAAGGAGAGAAAGATAAAGGGAAAGTTGTTTTTTTTTTTGGGTTTTTTTAGAACAAGTTTAGGATGAAGTCAAGTAGCGCCGAAAGAGATGAGTTTTCAGTTGTTGCTTGAAGATTGACAGGGATCCAGCATTCCGGATAGGGGTGGGAAGATTATTCCACCTTTCAGGAATGGTGAATGAGAATGTTCCGGAGAGTGATTTTGAGCCTCTCTGTGATGGTACCACAAGGCGTCGCTCACTAGCAGATCTCAGACTTCTGGAGGGGATGTAGATTCGTAATAGTGAGTGGAAGTAGTGCTGAGCCTGTGGTCGTTCTGTATGCAAGCATCAGTGTCTTGAGATGAAGAGAGGTGTAACATGGGTTCTTTTGGGCTCGTTGAAGACCAGTCGTGCCGCTGCATTCTGAATCATTCTCTCTTTGGCTCTCAACGGAGGCGGTCGCATTTTTCACTCCCCATCCTTGCCCTTATTTTCCCTGCTTGCTCTCTTGTCTCGTCTCGTCATCTATTGAGAGACTCTCTCTGCACTGCTCTCCAAACTGAAAAAAATATGGATTTGATCAACTGGTCTCTCAACGCAATTGACACCATCTTCTCGACGAGAAGCTTGGGTTCGGGGGAACCTGACTGCCCTGACGGAACGTTCGCAGCTGGCTACACGATGGACGCGTGGGAGAGATGGCGCATCGTGTGTTTGGCGGCTATTTCCGTGGAGGACATTGAAGATATCTACCTATTCGGAACCATGATAACAGGTCTTCTGCTGATTGGATTAGGCTTTGCCCTGGGTTATTGAAGAATTCAGAAAACGGGAACAGCTGTCCAAAGCCTCACAAGGCTGCCCGTCATGATTGAAGCAGTGGGAAGAGCGGTCAGCATTGAGACTGAGACTATTAACCGCAATATGGATTCTATCATGGAGAAGCTCACGGCTTTGCAAAGGAAAATTGACGGTGTTGGAGATCAGAACGGACAAAGAGAGTAGCCGTGGAATTGGAATGCGGTTACTCGCCCCAAGACTAAACAATCGCAATCTTATCTTTTTTGGCTCCCCTGAACCAGCACTGGCCTCGGCCAAGGCCGCTGTTGGAAAATCAACCCTGGGAAGAGCACTGCAGTGAGACGCTCTTGCGTTCCTCCCCCATTCTACAGACACAAACTATTACACATACACACACATACACACATATATTCACAAACTATTACACATACACACACATACACACATATATTCACCTCCCCACCCCCGATCCCTCGCCTCCGTCGCTATGAACCGCCAGCCTGACAAGCGGGTCTGTGACCAGCGCTAATCTTGGCTGCAGGACGGGATGGCTGATTGCCAGAGCTGGATTACTTCCCCTGTTGCAAAGTCGTGTGTCTATGGCGTATTATGTGCTTTTGTTGCTGAGGTGTTTTTCCTGTTCTCACACTGTACTCCCCAAGGAGCATAGTCTGGGGGTTATTTTTTTTCTCTCCTCATATTCCTCATGTTATGCTGTATTTTTCTTCAATTCCCTGTCTTCCCGTCCTGTCTACCCCCTTGTCATATATGTTGTGTATGTATGGACAGGTTGATGGCTAATTTCGCTGGTACTTGTGACTAGTGACAATAAAGGGCTACTACTACTACTACTATTTGTAGAGGTTTGATTGTGTTTGATGGAAGTCCAGCCAGAAGAGCATTGCAGTAGTCCAGCCTAGAAATGACAAGGGCCTGGACAAGAAGTTGTGCAGCATGCTCTGTCAGAAAGGGCCTGATTTTTCTGATGTTGTGTAGCGCAAACCTGCAAGATCGAGCAGTCTTTGCAATGTGCTCTTTGAAGATCAGCTGGTCATCAAAGATTACAACAAGATTTCTGACCGAAGTTGATGGGGTAATTATTGATGTGCCTAACTGAATCGAGAAGTCATGCTGTAGAGTCGGAGTGGCAGGGACGACAAGAAGCTCAGTCTTTGCCAGGTTGAGCTGTAGGTGATGTTCTTTCATCCATGCCAAGATGTCCGCCAGGCAGCGTGAGATCCGTACAGCTACCGTTGGATCATCTGGTTGAAAAGAGAGATAGAGCTGTGTGTCATCGGCGTAGCAATGGTAGGAGAAGCCATGTGCCTGTATGATGGGTCCCAGTGATGTAGTGTATGTGGAGAAGAGGAGGGGTCCAAGAACCGATCCCTGAGGAACCCCAGTGACCAGTTGATGTGCTTTGGATACCTCCCCTCCCCAGGCCACCCTGAAGGACCTACCGGTGAGATAGGATTCAAACCAGCGAAGTGGAATCCCAGTGATGCCCAGCGATGAGAGGGTGGACAGGAGGATCTGATGATTGACAGTGTCAAAAGCAGCAGAAAGATCCAGCAGAATGAGGACTGATGATTTGGAATCGGCCTTTGCAATTTGCAGGGCTTCAGTGACTGAGAGTAGCGCAGTCTCTGTTGAATGGCCACTCCTGAAACCTGACTGTTTAGCATCCAGTTTGTTGTACTGTGAAAGAAACATTGAGAGCTGGTTGAAGACAACTCGTTTGAGTGTTTTCGCTATGAATGGAAGGAGAGAGACAGGTCTGTAGTTTTCTAAAAGAGAAGTGTTTAATGTAGGTTTTTTGAGCAGTGGGGTTACCCCAGCCTGCTTGAACGCTGTGGGGAAGATGCCAGTGCGGAGAGATGTGTTGATAATGTGTGTGAGTGCTGGTAAGAGTGTGGGAGAGATTGCTTGGAGAAGGTGAGAGGGGATTGGGTCAAGAGGACATGTTGTAGGATGGCTGGAGAGGAGAAGTTTGGATACTTCCGCCTCGGTGAGGGGACAGAAGGAGAAGATGGGAGTTTGAGCAGTGGATGTGGTTGGTTGGAGGTCCTGTGTGTGTGGAGGTGAGAACTGGTTACCGATTGTTCTAGTTTTGTCTGTGAAAAAAGTGGCAAAGTCGTCACCTGTTATAGAAGTGGTGGGCGGTGGTGGAGGGGGACAGAGGAGAGAATTAAATGTTCTGAAGAGATTACGCATGTCTGGAGCACTGTTGATCTTGTTGTGGAAATTTGAGGATTTGGCAGTGTGGACTTCAGTAGAGAAAGATGAAAGCAAAGACTGATACCTAGCCAGGTCCGACGGATCATTTGATTTGCGCCATTTTCTCTCTGCTGCTCTGAGTTTGGTCCAATGCTCACAAAGAACATCGGATAACCAGGGGTTAGAAGGGGCAGCCCGTGCTGGCCTGGAGGAGAGAGGACAAATGTCATCTAGACAAGAGGTTAAGGTAGAGCATAAAGTGTCAGTAGCTGCATTCACATCCAGAGATGAGAAATGGGTAGGTGAGGGAAGAGAGGAGGATACTACAGAGGAAAGAAGAGAGGGGGAAAGGGAGCGTAGGTTAAGTCTGAAAGTAACCGGTAAGGGAGATGATGGCACCCGGGTAGCAAAATGTAAGGTAAATGTAATGAAGAAATGGTCAGAGATATGTAGTGGTTGTACCAGAATGTTATCTGTAGTACAGTTGCGTGTGTAAATTAAATCAAGTTGGTTGCCTGATTTGTGCGTGCTAGTAGTGGTAAGGCGTTTGAGATCAAATGAAGCTAGGAGTGAATGGAAGTCTGTAGCATAAGGCCTGTCTAGGTGAATGTTGAAATCGCCAAAGACTAAGAGTGGAGTGCCATCCTCCATGAAAGAGGACAGCAGGCCGTCCAGCTCCTCTAGAAATTTTTCTAGAATTTGGCCAGGGGGACGGTAGATTACTACTATCTGGAGTTTTATAGGAGCTGTTACAGTAATCGCATGAGATTCAAATGAGTTGTGATTGCCTATAGGGGAGAGTGGGTTGAGTATTTCCAATTGTTTGAAATGAGCAGACCAGTGCCCCCACCCCGGCCAACTTGCCTTGGGGTGTGAGAGAAAGAGAAATTGTGAGAGAGAGCAGCCGGGGTAGCGGAGTCTTCTGGACGAATCCAGGTCTCAGTCAAGCCCAAGATGCCGAGTGTGGATTGTAAGGAAAAAGCAGAAATGAAGTCAGCTTTGTTGACAGCTGACTGGCAATTCCAAAGACCCACAGAGGAAGAAAGAGGTGTAGTAGAAGATGTAGCGATCGGGCGCAGGTTAGCAGGATTACGTTGGCGTCTGTGTGTGTTTTTAGAGCGTGGTTGAGAGAGAACCGGAATGGTTTGGAAACACATGATAGAGGTGGAGGGATAGAGGATAGGGAAGGAGAGTGTGTGAGGGAAGATAGAAATGATCCTTAAGTGTGTGCTCGGTGTCGTTGCTCGGTTAAAGTCGCGCAGGAAAAGTCATCTGTCTTTACACTCGTTGGTCTTCACATGAGGAGGCTGAGCATGACGGCTGAACGCTTCCGCAGATGCTTCTGCGTCAGCGCTCTGACATCAAATAAATACAGTCTAGGAGACTAGAGTGAAAACAGCTGAGGCCGGCTTCTGCTCAGCACAGCCAATAACCTCCTTAAAGGACTGCTAATTGCTCAATAAGAAACTAAACACTTCGCACAATCACACAGGCTCGTTCTTAGCTGAGGCGCAAATTATTCTAATTACCAGTAAGTGCAATCAAACATATAAACCTCAATGAAAAGGCACAATAGAAATAGGTAGGAAACGAAGTATTCCTTCCTAGCAGCAAGTAAATAATTTAAACAACAGAACTGCGAAAAATATTACAACACTTACGCGAGCTGCCGTCCTTCTCTTCTGGTGACTAATCGGCTTTCCCGGTACTACAGTATAAACAATGTAACTTAGGTCCAGCTGTCTTTAAACAGTAAAGTTTAATCAGACTGTAGCTGCTGTACAGTATAATGATACTAACTCTAGTTTCTCCAGCTTGCATTGTGTGTTCATCAGTAGATCACTGAGGTTTTTCACTCCAGAGTCTCCTAGATTATTATAGCTCAGGTCCAGTTCTCTCAGGTGTGATGGGTTTGATCTCAGAGCTGAAGTCACAGCAGAACAGCCTTCATCTGTCATATAACACCATCCTAACCTACATTAGCAGAAAGAGTACAAAATAAGAAAAAATATCATCATCAATATCATTATTATGTTTATTTAAATTTTTGTACAGTACAAATATAATGTGAAGTCAGCCTCATCATGAGATATTGAGTATAAAGTGTTTTGTAGTGATTTGAATGATTGTGATTCTTGTATGTGAATGTTCCTGACCTCAATCTCTCCAGTTTACAGTCTGAATCCTTCAGTACGTCACATAAGTGATTCACTCCTGTGTTTGTTATTTGATTCCTGCTCAGGTTCAGTTCTCTCAGGTGTGATGGGTTTGATTTCAGAGCTGAAGTCAGGATCAGACTCTGTTTCTCTGTAATACTGCATTCACACAGACTGAAGACAGAAAGAGAAAAGACAATCAATCAGATATACTGTATGGCGAATAAACCTATTACCAACTACACAAAGGTTACAAAGATTGAAAATCAGCAAATCACTTTTTGCTCTCTATGGTAAATGTGTTTATGTCTGTTGTTCTCACACACTGCTGACTCGTTAACACTTTACAATAAGATTTAATTTGTTAACATTAACTACATTAGTTAACATGAACCAATGATGAACAATACTAGTACAGCTTTTAATAACCTTAATATCAGTTTCAACATTTACTAATACAGTTTTTAATTCACACGTTTTTTGTTAACATCAGGTAATCCAGATTAACTCTAAAGAGGTCAAGACCATAAAGAGAAATCAGAAAATTATGCTGAACAATAAATATAATGGCTACTTATGAAAATAGCCTACTTTATCATAATTAATACACAAATTCTAGAGCCTATAAATGATCAATATGACCAACACTTTGCTTAAAAACTTGTTTTAAACAATATATTTCATGGCTTCTGTCCTCTGATTGATAATTCATACTTTTTTAATCAGGTAAAGTCTTTTTCTTTTTCAATTTCTACAAGTTAATGTATATGCTGCACCAAAATGAGCTATTTTATATTTTGTGAAAGACAAACATTATATTGAAAGCAGTTATGAATAGTTATGTTTGTCAGCAATTAGCAAACATGACCACATTACACAGACATATTGTCACGCTTGTTGAGGAATGAGAACAGCAAACGAAGATTCTGACATCCAAACAGACTGTACTGAGAATACTGGCGTATAACAACACATTACACAAGATAATCACTGACAATGGAGAGACTTGAATAAGGAGTATAAATACACATGGTAAATGAGGGAACTAAACAGGAACAGCTGAACAAGGATTAACTAATCAGAAACCATGGTAACTAATGAGAGCTCATAACTGACATGACAGAAACTGAACATAATCGTGACTAGGGCTGTGCGATATGACGATATATATCGGATGGACGAAATAAAAAGTCTATCGTTTCATATTTTGCTCTATCGTTTATTTCGTGGTGTCGCTAATATATTGTTTACGGTAATACTTTTTCATCATTTGTATGACTGCGATCTTTACACGCCACCACTGGGCGAGAAGGGGAGACAGAAGCAGGTGTCTCCGAGCAGGAGCACGATCAGACACGACAAAACTAGGAGCTCGTTCCTAAACGAGGGACTACATCTGTAGCATGGACACGTGTTTTAAGCACAGACGTTTTAAAACAAGCGATTTTAAGCCGTTGAAACACAAACAACAGAGCTATATGCGTGCGCCGTCTATGTTTCTGTGTGAGAGGAGCGCGCATTTTTTTGCCGCTTTATTGGCTTTGAACGATTACAAACACACTTATATGCGTAACAATCCCCGTCTTTGCAAGTATCCTCATAAACACAGTGATTTAGGTCTTAAGAGAGAAAACAGCTGAAAACAACGCACATGTAACAGTATATTGATCCGGACTTCGGTCTTAAAGGGGAAGCTGTCCAATATTCGTCCTGTCTGCCATTAATCAAACAGCAGTGAGAGAAAATCTCTCACTGCTCTTGACTATATCACTTCTGTAACTTTAATAAGAATAAATAAAAAAATAATGATATATTTATATATATCCTATAGAATCAATATATAGAATTGTGTATATACACAATACACATGTTAATTATATCTATCTAATTAACACAGTGAAGACTAATTAATTTACACAATGTATGTCACGTTTCTTATTTATGTAAGTTTTTGTCCTATTGCTTGCAATTAGTTTCTTATCCTTATTTCATCACTGACTGTTTGATTTCAGTGAGCTTGAATTATTATTATTTTTTTTTGTCTCTTTTTAGGCTTGTATTCAATTCAATTTAATTTCACTTTATTGTTGGGATTTCTTCCAAATATTGTTTCGCATCCAATAGCATTTACTGTCTAACATTAATTCACATCAATACACATTACACAATACAATACACACACACACACACACACACACACAAAAAGGCATGTTCGTACACATCAAACATCATTTGTTTTATATTGTATTTTTTACATTGTATTGTATTTCTATTAGTTTGATATTGACATTGGTGTCAAGGATTATGAAAATTCTATGGTATCAAAGATTTAATATTGTTACGTGCGCTTCACGTACGCCCCGGCCCAGAGTCCTCAAATAAACATTTAGTGCTTATTGTTTTTTCTTTTTTGTCTTCTCTAGTTCCTTATTGGTTGAGCTGAGGAGACGAGGCTATAAAGTGGAAGGAGGCGGACCCTCTCGGTCTCTCTCTGCCAGCCACAGTTTTCTCCACAGCCACATCGCCACGTACTTTTTCTTTGTTTGTAATTTTAGTTTGGAGCGGGGAGTCCAAACTTGTTTCTGTTAGTTTAGTTATTTCTTCCTTTGTTGCTGGGCTCCCCGTCTCTTACTTTTGGCTACTTTTGTGAGTATTTTGTGTTTAAATAAATGATTAATTGGGAAACTCTGGCCGTTGTCCGTCTATTATGTTATGTGTCCCTCTTGACTTCTAGACACTTATACCAGGGACCGTAACATAATTGGGGGCTCGTCCGAACATTTTTTTTCAAGTTTAGAAAAAAAAAAAAAAAAAAAAAAAGGTAGGTTTATGATCCGATTTACGAAAGTCTAATTGCGAGCCGCCTCGTTACGCGCTATAGTGTATCCAAATGCTCTAGTCATTTTTTCTACGTTGTATATATAGTCAAAAGCTTTTTATTGCGTTGAATGGGATCTTTGGTGTACTTTTCGTCACTCTCTTTGTTCCCTGTTCGCGCCAAGCTTTTGATCTAATTTTGAATGAACGGAACTGTAGTGACGTAGGTTCTAAGGGGGTTTTCCAGTCATAGGGAATTCCGTGTGGCGCATTATAAACGAAGGCGTGCGCGCGTTGGTGGACGTGGCTACTTGTGTTTTTCTTATTTTCGGCGCTCTTTACATGGTGTTTCGTGGGAGATGCAGGTGAGTGAAGTGTTTTATCATGTGCACTGCATTCTTTGATGTATAGTGGCCTTTGCTCCCCTGATAGCCTGAAGAGGCGTTGCCCTTTGGGCTTCACCTGTTTGTTTGTTGTTTGTTAATAGTGTCGCGGGGGAGCGGTTAGTGTTAGCTGCGAAAGCAGTTATCTCGGGAGCACATCCGTAGGATTTTGGGTGGTTGTCTATTGCAGATTGCCTCACAAACCTACTGGTTTTCAGTGCATAAGAACCCACCGCAGAACCTGCGTGAAGACTAGGGGTTTAGTGAGATAGGTGAGGTTTTGTTAGGTAAGCACAGATAGAGGGGCACATTGGTTTGTTCCTGGTTTACGCTGTGCACTATTTTGAGTCATCACTTCACTTCACAGTGCGTTTCCCATATAACAGTTTATGTATTGTGTATTTTGGCTTTTGTGGCTGTTTTGTATTTTGCTGTTGGCTGGCTGAGGCTTGACGCGGTCTTTGTGTCCTCTGTTAAGTATTTCTCTTTTTGAATTTGACTGCGTGTTTTTCGGTCTCATTATGGAATTTAGTTTAGAGGACTTTGTGGCTCACCCGAGCCTGAAAGAATTTGAACAATGCACTAAAAATAATCTGTTCTCTATTGCTGCTCATTTCAAAGTGCCTATTTCAAAACAAGATAAAAAGCAAGATATTAAGTATCAATTGCACATTGCGTTAGCTGAAAGAAAACTCCTCCCTCCCGTTAGCGCTCTTCCTTTACATACTGCTGCGCATCCCGACCCTGAGCTGCGTAAATTGGAGCTACAGGTGGAAATGCGGCGCTTAGAGCTCAAGGACAAAGAGCTCCAGCATGAGTTTGAGCTGCGGAAATTTGAAATAGAGGAGACCGGAAGACGTGAATCAGTCCGCATTAGAGCTAGACAGTTGAGCAGGGATTCTGCTACTATGGAGACAGATTTTGATGTTAATAAATGCATTCGTTTAATCCCGCCTTTTTCTGAGAGAGATGTTGACAAATATTTTGTGCTGTTTGAGCGGGTAGCAACGACTTTAAAGTGGCCTACAGAAATTTGGCCTCTCCTTCTGCAGTGTGTGTTTACGGGTAAAGCCCAGGAGGCGTATGCTTCTCTTTCACCTGAGGCAAGTTTGGATTATGACCAGGTGAAATCTGCAGTTCTAAGGTCTTACGAGTTGGTTCCTGAGGCCTATAGGCAAAAGTTTCGACGTTATAAGAAAACCGAGGGCCAAAGTTATGCTGAGTTTGGTCGTAAGAAAATGGTCCTGTTTGATCGTTGGTGTTCTGCACAAGAAGTGAAGAACTTTGAGCAGCTTCGTGATTTAATTCTCATGGAAGAATTAAAAAATTGTCTACCAGACAAAATTGCAACGTACTTAAATGAACAAAAAGTCACTAATGTGTCTGCTGCTGCAATATTAGCTGATGAATATGTTCTGATCCACAGAGAGAGCTTCGAAAAGTCTTTTTATCCTCTGTCGCAGTGTGGTCCCGTCGCGCGTGCTCACTTTAGCGAGCATGTAAGTTCTAATGACGGTACAGCGAAGATGAGGCCTGTATGCGCTTACTGTAAAAAGCGTGGCCATTTAATCAATAGCTGTTTTTTGTTGAATAAAAAGAAACCTAAAGCAGTTGCGTTAGTCAAAACATCTACAGCACTACAGCCCCCTCAATTTGAATGTATGGACTTGGACATTTATTCCCCTTTTATTATGAAGGGTGCAGTTTCATTGCCTGATAGCTGCATAAAAGTCCCAGTAACTATTTTACGTGACACTGCTGCTTCTAGGTCTATTATTCTTCAAAGTGTGTTGCCTCTTTCAGATAAAACCTCCTTAAACTGTGGTGAGCTGGTGCAGGGTTTTGGAATGAAGTTTGTGAATTTGCCCATGCACTCTATTCAGCTCGAGTCGGACCTGGTATCTGGTCCAGTTGCGGTGGCTGCCTGCACCGTTTTTCCCATTAAAGGAGTGGATTTCCTTTTAGGCAATGATTTGGCTGGAGGTAAAATTCTAGTTAATCCGGAGGTTACCACTGTGCCTCTGGTCTCTGAAGGCCCAGATGAATTGCGGATGAAATATCCCACAGTGTTCCCCGTGTGTGCTGTCACGCGTGCTATGGCTAAAGCTAATGTTTTGGAGCCTGATGGTTTAGAGGGTAGCTTTATGATAGAGCCTGACATAGAGCCGAAGTTATCCTCTGATATTAATCCTGCTGCTTGTCTTCCAACTACAGCCTCTGATCTCACAGCGTCATGTGATGGTGGTGTGTACAGTTCGCCTCATACTGAAATAGAGCCGAAGAAGCGATTGGAGAGCTTTGGTGGCACACACATGTCCCGGAAACATTTGATTTCTGAGCAGAAGTGTGATCAGTCACTCTCCTCTTTATTTGAATTGGTTGTTTCTGAGGAAGAGCTTGCAGACATGGCTTCTGGCTATTTTCTTAAAAATGATGTCCTGTTGCGTAAGTGGACACCATCTTATGCTTCCACACAGGATGACTGGAGCATTGTCACACAGGTCGTTGTTCCAAGCAAATTTCGAAATGAAATACTCAGCCTGGCACATGACAGTCCTTTAGCTGGTCACTTAGGTGTTACCAAAACTTACGATCGTATCTTGCGCCAGTTCTTTTGGCCAGGGTTGAAACGGGATGTGAAGTTACACTGTAGAACATGTCACACGTGTCAAATCGCTGGAAAGTCAAACCCACCCATTCCACCATACCCTTTATATCCTATTCCAGCTGTTGATTCACCATTTGATCATGTAATTATTGCCTCGTACTAAATCTGGCAACCAGTTCTTATTGACCATTATGTGCGTTTCGACACGCTTTCCCGAAGCAATACCCATGCGTAAAATCACTGCACCTGCGGTTGTAAAAGCACTTGTTAAGTTCTTTTCATTGTTTGGACTTCCTAAGGTAATCCAAACTGACCAGGGGACAAACTTTATGTCTCGTATTTTTGCACAGGTGGCCGATCAGCTAAACATCACCCACTATTTTTCAAGCGCATACCATCCGGAAAGTCAGGGCACACTGGAGAGGTTTCATCAAACTCTTAAATCCATGCTCCGTGCCTATTGCCTTGAATTTGAAAAAGAGTGGGATGATGGTGTACATCTTCTGCTGTTTGCAACTCGGGAAGTTGTGCAAGAGTCTACTGGTTTCAGCCCCGCAGACTTAGTATTTGCTCATAATGTGCGTGGTCCCTTAAAACTGCTTCGGGAGAATTGGTTGAATGAGTCTACACCACAAAATCTACTCGATTATGTTAGTTCTTTTCGCTACAAGTTACATCGTGCTTGTGAGCTGGCTACGCAAAACTTGTCTGCTGCTCAGTCTAAGATGAAAGGCTGGTTTGACAAAAAGGCCATGGTCAGACAGTTTAAGCCTGGGGATAAAGTTTTGGTGTTTTTACCTATCCCTGGTTCCAGCCTTCAGGCACGTTATAGTGGTCCTTATGTCATAGAAAAGAGAGTCAGTGACAGGGATTATATTGTAGCTACTCCTGACCGTACCCGTCGTAGCAGACTTTGCCACATCAATATGATTAAACCTTATTATGATCGTGAGCAGTTGAACAAACCCAGCTCTGGTGATGTAAACACAGTCCTGGCCTTGTCCAATGCTGAGTGTTCTCCAACTTTGTGTTCATTTTTGTCTAGTGCTTTACAGGTATGTGATCCTTCTGTGTCACTATCTGGTGCTGAAACTGTCCTTGAGGCCTGTGAGTCATTGTCTGCTCCTGAAATTGGTTATGATATTGAGAGTCCTTCTGTTGCTACAGTTCAAGGCCATTTAAAAAATTCTGAGATGCTTGCTAATCTTGATTCTTGTTTTTTGCATCTCCCGAGTTCACAGCGCACAGATATAGTAAAGTTAATCAATGATCATGTTTCGTTGTTTTCAGATGTGCCATCCCAAACACACGTATTGCAACATGACATCGACGTTGATGACAACACGCCAATTAAACAGCACCCTTACCGTGTTAACCCTGAAAAACGGCGGCGCCTCCAAAACCAAGTTAACTACATGTTGTCACATGGTATTGCGGAACCCAGTATTAGTTCATGGAGTTCGCCCTGCCTTCTCGTCATAAAATCTGATGGGTCTGACCGTTTTTGTACAGACTTTAGGAAGGTTAACAATATCACTAAGCCTGATTGTCATCCTCTTCCTCGCATGGAGGACTGTGTCGACCGTGTGGGGTCAGCAGCTTTTGTGACAAAGATAGACCTCCTTAAAGGCTATTGGCAGGTGCCTTTAACTCCGCGTGCCAGAGAAATTAGTGCGTTTGTTACCCCTGATGCATTTTTACAGTATACTGTAATGCCTTTTGGGGTACGCAATGCACCTGCTACTTTTCAGCGATTAGTTAACCGCGTTTTGTGGGGGGTGCAGGGGTGTGAGGCGTATTTGGACGACATAGTAGTTCATTCGGCAACATGGGACGAGCACATCAATCAGTTAAAACAGGTCTTCCAGAGGTTGGCTGAGGCAAATCTAACTGTTAATTTGGCTAAATGTGATTTTGCTAAAGCGACAGTAGTTTACCTGGGTAAAATTGTGGGTGGTGGCATGGTAAAGCCGGTAAATGCAAAAATTGAGGCTATCACGTTGTTCCCAGTTCCTTCCACTCGTCGTGAACTACAACGGTTCTTGGGAATGGCAGGGTATTACCGCAGTTTTTGTAAAAACTTTTCTTCTGTGGTTGCCCCACTCACTGACCTGCTGAGTCCAAAAACCGCGTTTAAGTGGTCACTAGAATGCCAGCATGCTTTTGAGTCTCTTAAAGCCCTCCTGATGCATGCACCCGTCCTTGCTGCCCCAGTGTACGACCGTGCTTTTAAACTAGCTGTTGATGCTAGTGATGCGGGGGCAGGTGCTGTTTTGTTGCAGGATGGGCCTGATGGCGTTGAGCACCCTGTGTGCTATTTTTCTAAAAAGTTTCAAAAACATCAAAAGTCATATTCAACGATTGAAAAAGAGGCTCTCGCTCTAATTTTGGCCCTTAATAATTTTGAGGTTTATATTGGTGGTTCCTCGCGTCTGGTTACTGTTTATACAGACCACAACCCTCTCACTTTTATTCATCAAATGCGTAATTCCAATCAGCGCCTAATGAGATGGGCTTTGTTTGTCCAAGCTTTTAATCTAGAAATAAAACATGTAGCTGGCAAAAATAATGTTCTGGCAGATGCGTTGTCGCGTGTCGTTACATGGTGATTGGTGGGTTTCTTTTTTGGCTCACCATTCACCATCTGGGGGTGGGGGTGTTACGTGCGCTTCACGTACGCCCCGGCCCAGAGTCCTCAAATAAACATTTAGTGCTTATTGTTTTTTCTTTTTTGTCTTCTCTAGTTCCTTATTGGTTGAGCTGAGGAGACGAGGCTATAAAGTGGAAGGAGGCGGACCCTCTCGGTCTCTCTCTGCCAGCCACAGTTTTCTCCACAGCCACATCGCCACGTACTTTTTCTTTGTTTGTAATTTTAGTTTGGAGCGGGGAGTCCAAACTTGTTTCTGTTAGTTTAGTTATTTCTTCCTTTGTTGCTGGGCTCCCCGTCTCTTACTTTTGGCTACTTTTGTGAGTATTTTGTGTTTAAATAAATGATTAATTGGGAAACTCTGGCCGTTGTCCGTCTATTATGTTATGTGTCCCTCTTGACTTCTAGACACTTATACCAGGGACCGTAACAAATATCATAAAAAACATTCAAGAAAAAAAATAACTATACCGTGATATATATCGTGATATAGAATTAGTCATATCGTGATATAAGATTTTGGTCATATTGCCCACCCCTAATCGTGACACATATATTCAAACAGATCAATATATGCACATTTATCTTTAATTTACACAGAACTGAGCTGTTAATGTTAGGAAAGACATCTGTGTGTTTATAGCGCTGCTGTTTTTACAATCTATCACTTGTTTGAATGAGTTTTCTAAACGAAAATCATATTTCTCTCTCTACAGTAACTGTAAATAATTATTGACTCATGATCAAACTGACTTACTCAACTGTTTAAAGCTTGATGTCACTCTGTAATTGGCTGTTTAATTTAATATTTCACATTATAGCGGCTCTTTGTGATGCTGAGGGAAAAACTGCTCTGACTCAAACAAGCAGATATTATTATCAGTTACAGTAACATTACTATTAGAAGTAATGAAACATTGTAAATAAACTATCAATACTCACTTCAGTGTGTTGAGTGTACAGTGTTTATCCTGCAGTAGAGCAGAGATCTGATTCACTCGTGTATCTCCGAGCTCACGTTTACTCAGAACCAGCTCTCTCAGGAGTAACGGGTTTTTACCCACAATTCCTCTCACATACTGACAGCCTTCATCTGCAGCAGAACCCAAAAACCTGCAGAAGACAAGATGAAGCACGATTCAATTCAGTTAAACTTTATTATTCTGAAAACAAGCTCTAGTTATTTACATTCACATACAGAAATAAACAAACCAATACTTGAAAACAGAGTCTAATAATCACAGTTATTTGAGAGAAACTAGAGCAACACTCAGTCCTAAAGCAAACTACATCCCACAGAACAGAAGAGCAAAAGCTCACTAGATGATGATTTTCATTATGAATACAGAGAGTGAAATTAAAGAATGAAGATCTCTCTGGCTTTGAGCAGAAGAAACGTCAGCACAGAGAAAACTGCTCGAGAAACTGAATGTTTGTGATCATCTGGAGACTCACAGACCTGCTGTAGAGAAACTGTGTCAATCTGAGCTTGATGGAGATTAATCTACAGTGTGTTCAGAAACACTCAAACCAGTCGACTAAAACCAGAAATGTCCATAAAAACACAACTGTGCATGTTTATTATGAAGGTATATCATACTCCAGAATAGCAGCACAACTAAACTGTTGACAGTCATCATCAGCACAACAGAACCAGCAGCATCTGATCTGATCATTCTGATCCAACAAACTGTCCAGATTATTACTCAAATATATTAAGCTGCACATCATTTATTTATATAGTGATATTTGAACATGTGTCACCTCAGTGTCTTCAGCTGATAGTCTGGATCCTGTAGTAAATCATGGAGCTGCTTCACTCCTGATTGTCCAGGATCATTTCCAGTGAGATCCAGCTCTATCAGGTGTGAAGGGTTTGATCTCAGAGCTGAAGACAGAGCTTTATAACCTTCTTCAGTGATACTGCAGTCTGAGAGCCTAATGAACATATAACATTCAGATGATTAATCACTTATTCTAAAAATTACCTGAAATATTTAAAGCCTAAAGTGAATTATATTTGTTTCCTTATACAAATGAACTAAAACTTAGTTGTAAAGCAAAAACTGACAACTGAATACAGAGTCAAAAAAAAGAGAATTTTAAATAGTTAGACATCAATTCACTTCACATCTCCAGCTTACAGTCACTTTCAAGGTTCAAATGAAGAAAAACTGTACATGTGTAAAAGTATTTAATCAGACTGATCTGCAACATATAAGTAAAAAATTCCCCCACAGTGGTGTAAAACTCAGAACGTGTTATGATGGGACTATCAGTAAAGTTAAAAGTGATATCAAAGTAGATTCCTTAAAAGCACTGATCTTGTCAAAACATTGATCTTTTCACATATAATCTTAATATAAGTGATATCTACCAGATCTCTTCCTCATTTCTGTGGCAGATTTAGCAGCTCTAACAGACTGATCTGAATTCAGATTCAACACTAGGACTGACACTAATGATTAAATCACTAAATAATCATTTGCATTAAAGAAAACCAAAAGCATATTCTAAGTATAAACTCATAAGAAGGAAAATATATCAGGCATCCTTAAATATCAGAAACATAATGACAACTATAACAGCACTTTACTGTTTCTACAGTTTAACCTGAGCATCATGTCCAAACATAGGAGCTGTTCACACCACAAGTGTTGTGTTGAGACAAAGACAAGCTGAGGATCTAAACACATCCAGATTTATCAAAGAAAAAACAACAAGTGATACTCCAAACAGAGTACAAATCCAGCTCAGGAAAATACAAACAAGAAACTAAATAAATGATTAATCGTTTATTAGGGTGATAAACGATATGGCCAAAATTCATATCACAATATATTTCTTCATTTCAGTCAATACAATTCTGATATTGATATGAACAAACAGAGGAAGAGAGATCATCTCACAAACAATCATTAATGTGAAGAATCTGACACAAATATAATGTGAAGTCAGCCTCATCATGAGATATTGAGTATAAAGTGTTTTGTAGTGATTTGAATGATTGTGATTCTTGTATGTGAATGTTCCTGACCTCAATCTCTCCAGTTTACAGTCTGAATCCTTCAGTACGTCACATAAGTGATTCACTCCTGTGTTTGTTATTTGATTCCAGCTCAGGTTCAGTTCTCTCAGGTGTGATGGGTTTGATTTCAGAGCTGAAGTCAGGATCAGACTCTGTTTCTCTGTAATACTGCATTCACACAGACTGAAGATAGAAAGAGAAAACACAATCAATCAGATCTATGGCAAATAAACCTATTACTAGCTATACAAAGGTTACAAATCAGCAAACTTACTCATTAAGATGTGATCTATTTATCCAAATTAGTTTACACATTAATTTCACATCACTTTTTGCTCTCTATGGTAAATGTGTTTATGTCTGTTGTTCTCACACACTGCTGACTCGTTAACACTTTACAATAAGATTTCATTTGTTAACATTAACTACATTAGTTAACATGAACCAATGATGAACAATACTAGTACAGCTTTTAATAACCTTAATATCAGCTTCAACATTTACTAATACAGTTTTTAATTCACATGTTATTTGTTAACATCAGGTAATCCAGATTAACTCTAAAGAGGTCAAGACCATAAAGAGAAATCAGAAAATTATGCTGAACAATAAATATAATGGCTACTTATGAAAATAGCCTACTTTATCATAATTAATACACAAAATTCAATATGACAAAAATTTTGCTGAAAAACTTGTTTTACACAACATATTTTATGCCTTCTGTCCTCTGATTGATAATTCATACTTTTTTAATCAGGTAAAGTCTTTTTCTTTTTTTTAAATTTCTACAAGTTACTGTATATGCTGCACCAAAATTAGACATTTTATATTTAGTGAAATACAAACATTAAATTGAAAGCAGTTATGAATAGTTATGTTTGTCAGCAATCAGTAAACATGATCACATTCAGCAGTCATATATTCAAACAGATCAATATATGCACATTTATCTTTAATTTACACAGAACTGAGCTGTTAATGTTAGGAAAGACATCTGTGTGTTTATAGCGCTGCTGTTTTTACAATCTATCACTTGTTTGAATGAGTTTTCTAAACTCTAGAAGAAAATCATATTTCTCTCTCTACAGTAACTGTAAATAATTATTGACTCATCATCAAACTGACTTACTCAACTGTTTAAAGCTTGATGTCACTCTGTAATTGGCTGTTTAATTTAATATTTCACATTATAGCGGCTCTTTGTGATGCTGAGGGAAAAACTGCTCTGACTCAAACAAGCAGATATTATTATCAGCTACAGTAACATTACTATTAGAAGTAATGAAACATTGTAAATAAACTATCAATACTCACTTCAGTGTGTTGAGTGTACAGTGTTTATCCTGCAGTAGAGCAGAGATCTGATTCACTCGTGTATCTCCGAGCTCACGTTTACTCAGATCCAGCTCTCTCAGGAGTAACGGGTTTTTACCCACAATTCCTCTCACATACTGACAGCCTTCATCTGCAGCAGAATCCAAAAACCTGCAGAAGACAAGATGAAGCACGATTCAATTCAGTTAAACTTTATTATTCTGAAAACAAGCTCTAGTTATATACATTCACATACAGAAATAAACAAACCAATACTTGAAAACAGAGTCTAATAATCACAGTTATTTGAGATAAACTAGAGCAACACTCAGTCCTAAAGCAAACTACATCCCACAGAACAGAAGAGCAAAAGCTCACTAGATGATGATTTTCATTATGAATACAGAGAGTGAAATTAAAGAATGAAGATCTCTCTGGCTTTGAGCAGAAGAAACGTCAGCACAGAGAAAACTGCTCGAGAAACTGAATGTTTGTGATCATCTGGAGACTCACAGAGCTGCTGTAGAGAAACTGTGTCAATCTGAGCTTGATGGAGATTAATCTACAGTGTGTTCAGAAACATTCAAACCAGTCGACTAAAACCAGAAATGTCCATAAAAACACAACTGTGCATGTTAATTATGAAGGTATATCATACTCCAGAATAGCAGCACAACTAAACTGTTGACAGTCATCATCAGCACAACAGAACCAGCAGCATCTGATCTGATCATTCTGATCCAACAAACTGTCCAGATTATTACTCAAATATATTAAGCTGCACATCATTTATTTATATAGTGATATTTGAACATGTGTCACCTCAGTGTCTTCAGCTGATAGTCTGGATCCTGTAGTAAATCATCCAGCTGCTTCACTCCTGATTGTCCAGGATCATTTCCAGTGAGATCCAGCTCTATCAGGTGTGAAGGGTTTGATCTCAGAGCTGAAGACAGAGCTTTATAACCTTCTTCAGTGATACTGCAGTCTGAGAGCCTAATGAACATATAACATTCAGATGATTAATCACTTATTCTAGAAATTACCTGAAATATTTAAAGCTATATAGTTAATTATATTTTGTTCCTAATACAAATTAACTAAAACTTCCAAAGCAAAAACTGACAACTGAAAACAGAGTCAAACAAAAAGAGAGAATTTTAAATAGTTAGACATCAATTCACTTCACTATCTCCAGCTTACAGTCACTTTCAAGGTTTAAATGAAGAAAAACTGTACATGTGTAAAAGTATTTAATCAGATTGATCTGCAACATATAAGCAAAAATAGTTTTGGAACGGTCTTCTTAAAGTCCAGAATTAGACCCCATTAAAATGCTGAGCAGAACATGAATTGTACAGTTTATGCTGGAAAGCTGAGAAATGTTAATTCAGTTTTGAAAGGAGGAGAGGAACAGAATCGGCAGAAATTCCCCCACAGTGGTGTAAAACTCAGTAAAGTTAAAAGCTATATCAAAGTAGATTCCTTAAAAACACTGACCTTGTCAAAACATTAATCTTGTCACATATAATCTGAAAATAAATTATATCTATCAGATCTCGCCCTCATTTCTGTGGCAGATTTAGCAGCTCTAACAGACTGATCTGAATTCAGATTCAACACTAGGACTGACACTAATGATTACATCACTAAATTATCATTTGCATTAAAGGGGTCATATGATGCTTTTTTAAAGATCATTATTTTGTGTGTTTGGTGTAACAGAATATGTTGACATGTTTTATTGTTCAAAAAACACATTATTTTTCAAATACTGTACATTATTGTAGGTCCTCTATGCCCCGCCTCTCTCAAACGCTTCGTTTTCTACAAAACCCCTCCTTCCGACAAGTGAAGTCTGCTCTGATTGGCCAAACACCACAAGCACTCGTCGGAAATGTACCGCCCCTTTCCATAATCACGCGCCTCAGCTTTCAAAATTAAAGTAAAAATAGTTAATAATGTCCTTAGTTTTACCATCAGTTCAAGCCTGAGAGGAGAACAGAGTCGCGTGACAGACACAGTGATGAAGCTCGTATGTGTTTGAAGATAAGCCGCGATTAAAACGATTTCTGATGCGCTGTACACTCCACTGTGATGTGACCGTCTCTCTCTCTCTCTCACACACACACACACACACACACAGCGTGCAAAACTCTGCATCTGAACAGTCAATAGCAAATACTTAAACTAATACCAAAACATACATACAGTCGCTGATTCAGAAGCGCCAGATTGTCAGAGCAAAGTCAGAATTACCTCCTCTCCTAGGTTCACGAAACGGTCGTCCATAAAATGCGTTGCTGTTCTGTTGTGAGTAATCTTAATGATTCCTAAATGCATCTACTTTCAGAAGCCAAATAAAGTGCTTCTGCTTTCACCTAGAAGCACACAGCGTCTCCCTGACACGGCTGCATCAACACTACTGCAGTTACTGAAACCACACCTTCTTTCTTTACGTGAACATTTGGGCAGCATTATGCTAATATTTCCACATCGTGACGTAGACATGTCGGCGTGTTTGAACGAGCCGTTTTAGGAGTGCGTGGATGAGTCTTAAATTTGATAAAGAATATCTCTTTGGTTTTGAGACTTTAATCTTTGCAGCTTCAGGGATCTTATCTATGAACAATCAGCTTGTGACACTCCAAAGAGAAAGAAACACATGAAATCACATCATATGACCCCTATAACGAAAACCAGAAGCACATTCTAAGTATAAACTCATAACAAGGAAAATATATCAGGCATCCTTAAATATCAGAAACATAATGACAACTATAACAGCACTTTACTGTTTCTACAGTTTAACCTGAGCTTCATGTCCAAACATAGGAGCTGTTCACACCACAAGTGTTGTGTTGAGACAAAGACAAGCTGAGGATCTAAACACATCCAGATTTATCAAAGAAAAAACAACAAGTGATACTCCAAACAGAGTACAAATCCAGCTCAGGAAAATACAAACAAGAAACTAAATAAAACACGAGGCAAACGTTACGGTAATAAACGATATGGCCAAAATTCATATCACAATATATTTCTTAATTTCAGTCAATACAATTCTGATATTGATATGAACAAACAGAGGAAGAGAGATCATCTCACAAACAATCATTAATGTGAAGAATCTGACACAAATATAATGTGAAGTCAGCCTCATCATGAGATATTGAGTATAAAGTGTTTTGTAGTGATTTGAATGATTGTGATTCTTGTATGTGAATGTTCCTGACCTCAATCTCTCCAGTTTACAGTCTGAATCCTTCAGTACGTCACATAAGTGATTCACTCCTGTGTTTGTTATTTGATTCCTGCTCAGGTTCAGTTCTCTCAGGTGTGATGGGTTTGATTTCAGAGCTGAAGTCAGGATCAGACTCTGTTTCTCTGTAATACTGCATTCACACAGACTGGAGACAGAAAGAGAAAAGATAATCAATCAGATCTAAGTTCATATCGGAGTTAAAGGCTGCGTTTACACTGCAAGTCTTAATGCACAGATCCGATCTTCTGTCCATATCTGATTTTTTGGCCCGTCTGTTTACATTCATTTTAAGCACGACTGGTATCCGATATCTGTGTTTACATTAATTGCCACCTGAAAGGATTGTCTGCAGTGATCGCTTTACTATGCACATGGTAGACCCTCGGGTTTTAAATGGCCGTGTTTTTAAAATTATTTCAATAATTCACGCCGAATGGCCATTATTTGCCAGCAACGGCTGTCGTGGATTGCAGCACAAAATCTGACTGAACAGATAAAGACCTGAAAATAACGGTAATTTTAATTTGTTAAACTATTTTATCTACAGCTGAGGTAGAATTCTTTAGAGAAATAAAGTTGATATTTATTTAAATGAATTCGAATGAATTAACGAGAGAGAGAGAGAACGAACGAACCCACGTGTGAGCGAGCGAGTGATTGTGAAGCATTGCGAACAAGCTTGTCGTTTAATTACAAAAACTGAAGTTATCACCTCATTGCTGAGAAATATAATGTAGCTTTTAGCTGTTGTATTTTCAAAATTCACGGGGCAGGGGTTGAAAACCAGCTCCTGAATGTGCAATTTCTGACCTATATAAAGTTTCCATCTCAATAAAATGCGAGCATACAGCACGCCGGCATTAAAAACCTTCATGAGCAAACGCATCACCCTCGTATTGGGAGTTCTGTGGAGAACAGGATATGTGTGTTTAGACATAGGACGTCCAGATATCGGATATGTATCTGATTTAAACCCACATTTGGAAACGGCTCAGATCGGATACGAAAAAATCGGATCTCGTGCGGGTTTTTGTGTTTACACGCGTGCATCAAATTCTGATCTGTGTCAGATACGGGCAAAAGATCAGATTTTTTCTGCCAGTGTAAACGCAGCCAAACACATCATGAGTAAATGTCATACAGTCACTGATACACAAGCAAAATAATGTAAACGTATAATATATGAACAAATAAACCAAGAGAGGAGCATTTGAGGATATTAGTTACAATTCCAAGTCTGGATCCAGCCTCAGTCAACAAATAAGTGAATTTAACCGATATAGATTAATATAGAGGATTAATGTGGAAACAATAGAAAACAATCACTAAATTAAATGGCCTACTTTTACATTTTTAATGCAAGAAAATCATCAATTCAATTATTTTAAGCCATTTTAGAGTGTAGTTTACAATCTCTAAATATACAAATATACTAAATACACAGATTGAGTGAAAAGTACATTAGTTCAGTATAAATGTGACTCAGAATAATCTACAGTCATCTGTTACACTGTTTTTATTCTGTTTTCACTTCTGTCTTGTTTCACAGCAAAGATTTGTCAGATTTCAGTGAGTTTGATGCTGTTTCTACAGATACAAACCCATGAACTAATAGTGTTTCTGAATCTTTCTTCAGATGGAGAAACACAGAAGATGCAGCGCTAGAAATGATGAACATGAGTCCAGCAATCTTAAACTACACAGTAAAGTTTAATCAGACTGTAGCTGCTGTACAGTATAATGATACTAACTCTAGTTTCTCCAGCTTGCATTGTGTGTTCATCAGTAGATCACTGAGGCTTTTCACTCCAGAGTCTCCTAGATTATTATATCTCAGCTTCAGATCTCTCAGGTGTGATGGGTTTGATTTCAGAGCTGAAGTCAGGATCAGACTCTGTTTCTCTGTAATACTGCATCCACACAGACTGAAGATAGAAAGAGAAAACACAATCAATCAGATTTGTGATGATCATCGTATTAAAGAGCTACAGTCTGTTTTGAATCACTCTAGTTATATTTGCTGGAAGCTACTGTTTAGTTTTTCTCTTTTTAACTATTTATTTAATGTTTCTCTTCTTTATTCTCTGTTGAAAAGGCAGATTTCTGCATGTACACAATCAGTTCATTGTATCAAATGCTGGAGATTAAACAATTACTAACTATATTAAAAAAAAAAAAAAAAAAAATGTGACCAATAGAGTAAAACTAGCGCACTGCTATAAACAAGATAACTTAATATAATATAAAATAAATAAACTTTAATTGTACTTCAGTTTCTCCAGCTTGCATTGTGTGTTCATCAGTAGATCACTGAGGTTTTTCACTCCAGAGTCTCCTAGATTATTATATCTCAGGTTCAGTTCTCTCAGGTGTGATGGGTTTGATTTCAGAGCTGAAGTCAGGATCAGACTCTGTTTCTCTGTAATACTGCATCCACACAGACTGAAGACAGAAAGAGAAAACACAATCAATCAGATATACTGTATGGCGAATAAACCTATTACCAGCTATACAAAGGTTACAAAGATTGAAAATCAGCACATCACAGTTTGCTCTCTAACATCAGGTAATCCAGACTCCTGACCCGTACACGAAAATATGAACATATCACTCTTATTCTGGTCTTCCTACACTGGTTACCTGTTAAATATAGAATTGAGTTTAAAATTCTGGTAATGGTATTTAAGTCTATTAACAACCGCGCTCCAGCTTATTTGGCAGATCTCCTTGTAAGACATGCTCCCTCTAGATCACTTAGATCCAGTGATCTGGCACTCTTGACAGTGCCCAGAACTAGATCCAAGCACAAAAGTGATTGTGTGTTTGCGGTGATTGGCCGAAATCTGTGGAATAAGTTGCCACTAGTGATTAGAAGGGCACCAACTCTGACTATGTTTAGATCCAAGTTAAACAATTATTTATTGTCTTTGGCATTTTAAAGTGGACAATGTTATGATTGAATTAGTTTTAATGGTTGTACTATCATTATACTGCGGTATGATTGTTTCTTCTATTCTGTTAAGCACTTTGGGCAACTTAGTTGTATTTACATGTATACAGTGCTATATAAATAAAATAAATAAACAACTCTAAAGAGGTCAAGACCATGAAGAGAAATCAGAAAATGATGTTGAACAATAAGTATAATCGCTACATGTGAAAATTGCCTACTGTATCATAATTAATACACAAAATTCAATTTGACCAAAACTTTGCTGAAAAAATTGTTTTACACAACATATGTCATGCCTTCTGTCCTCTGACTGATAATTCATACTTTTTTAATCAGGTAAAGTCTTTTTTTTTTTTTTTTACAAGCCACTGTATATGCTGCACCAAAATTAGACATTTTACATTGTGTGAAATACAAACATTAAATTGAAAGCAGTTATGAATAATTGTTTTTGTCACAAAAAGATATATCAGCAATCAGTAAACATGATCACATTCAGCAGTCATATATTCAAACAGATCAATATAAGCACATTTATCTTTAATTTACACAGAACTGAGCTGTTAATGTTAGGAAAGACATCTGTGTGTTTATAGTGCTGCTGTTTTTACAATCTATCACTTGTTTGAATGAGTTTTCTAAACTCTAGAAGAAAATCATATTTCTCTCTCTACAGTAACTGTAAATAATTATTGACTCATCATCAAACTGACTTACTCAACTGTTTAAAGCTTGATGTCACTCTGTAATTGGCTGTTTAATTTAATATTTCACATTATAGCGGCTCTTTGTGATGCTGAGGAAAAACTGCTCTGACTCAAACAAGCAGATATTATTATCAGCTACAGTAACATTACTATTAGAAGTAATGAAACATTGTAAATAAACTATCAATACTCACTTCAGTGTGTTGAGTGTACAGTGTTTATCCTGCAGTAGAGCAGAGATCTGATTCACTCGTGTATCTCCGAGCTCACGTTTACTCAGATCTAGCTCTCTCAGGAGTAACGGGTTTTTACCCACAATTCCTCTCACATACTGACAGCCTTCATCTGCAGCAGAACCCAAAAACCTGCAGAAGACAAGATGAAGCATGATTCAATTCAGTTAAACTTTATTATTCTGAAAACAAGCTCTAGTTATATACATTCACATACAGAAATAAACAAACCAATACTTGAAAACAGAGTCTAATAATCACAGTTATTTGAGAGAAACTAGAGCAACACTCAGTCCTAAAGCAAACTACATCCCACAGAACAGAAGAGCAAAAGCTCACTAGATGATGATTTTCATTATGAATACAGAGAGTGAAATTAAAGAATGAAGATCTCTCTGGCTTTGAGCAGAAGAAACATCAGCACAGAGAAAACTGCTCGAGAAACTGAATGTTTGTGATCATCTGGAGACTCACAGACCTGCTGTAGAGAAACTGTGTCAATCTGAGCTTGATGGAGATTAATCTACAGTGTGTTCAGAAACATTCAAACCAGTCGACTAAAACCAGAAATGTCCATAAAAACACAACTGTGCATGTTTATTATGAAGGTATATCATACTCCAGAATAGCAGCACAACTAAACTGTTGACAGTCATCATCAGCACAACAGAACCAGCAGCATCTGATCTGATCATTCTGATCCAACAAACTGTCCAGATTATTACTCAAATATATTAAGCTGCACATCATTTATTTATATAGTGATATTTGAACATGTGTCACCTCAGTGTCTTCAGCTGATAGTCTGGATCCTGTAGTAAATCATCGAGCTGCTTCACTCCTGATTGTCCAGGATCATTTCCAGTGAGATCCAGCTCTATCAGGTGTGAAGGGTTTGATCTCAGAGCTGAAGACAGAGCTTTATAACCTTCTTCAGTGATACTGCAGTCTGAGAGCCTAATGAACATATAACATTCAGATGATTAATCACTTATTCTAGAAATTACCTGAAATATTTAAAGCTATATAGTTAATTATATTTTGTTCCTAATACAAATTAACTAAAACTTCCAAAGCAAAAACTGACAACTGAAAACAGAGTCAAACAAAAAGAGAGAATTTTAAATAGTTAGACATCAATTCACTTCACTATCTCCAGCTTACAGTCACTTTCAAGGTTTAAATGAAGAAAAACTGTACATGTGTAAAAGTATTTAATCAGATTGATCTGCAACATATAAGCAAAAATAGTTTTGGAACGGTCTTCTTAAAGTCCAGAATTAGACCCCATTAAAATGCTGAGCAGAACATGAATTGTACAGTTTATGCTGGAAAGCTGAGAAATGTTAATTCAGTTTTGAAAGGAGGAGAGGAACAGAATCGGCAGAAATTCCCCCACAGTGGTGTAAAACTCAGTAAAGTTAAAAGCTATATCAAAGTAGATTCCTTAAAAACACTGACCTTGTCAAAACATTAATCTTGTCACATATAATCTGAAAATAAATTATATCTATCAGATCTCGCCCTCATTTCTGTGGCAGATTTAGCAGCTCTAACAGACTGATCTGAATTCAGATTCAACACTAGGACTGACACTAATGATTACATCACTAAATTATCATTTGCATTAAAGGGGTCATATGATGCTTTTTTAAAGATCATTATTTTGTGTGTTTGGTGTAACAGAATATGTTGACATGTTTTATTGTTCAAAAAACACATTATTTTTCAAATACTGTACATTATTGTAGGTCCTCTATGCCCCGCCTCTCTCAAACGCTTCGTTTTCTACAAAACCCCTCCTTCCGACAAGTGAAGTCTGCTCTGATTGGCCAAACACCACAAGCACTCGTCGGAAATGTACCGCCCCTTTCCATAATCACGCGCCTCAGCTTTCAAAATTAAAGTAAAAATAGTTAATAATGTCCTTAGTTTTACCATCAGTTCAAGCCTGAGAGGAGAACAGAGTCGCGTGACAGACACAGTGATGAAGCTCGTATGTGTTTGAAGATAAGCCGCGATTAAAACGATTTCTGATGCGCTGTACACTCCACTGTGATGTGACCGTCTCTCTCTCTCTCTCACACACACACACACACACACACAGCGTGCAAAACTCTGCATCTGAACAGTCAATAGCAAATACTTAAACTAATACCAAAACATACATACAGTCGCTGATTCAGAAGCGCCAGATTGTCAGAGCAAAGTCAGAATTACCTCCTCTCCTAGGTTCACGAAACGGTCGTCCATAAAATGCATTGCTGTTCTGTTGTGAGTAATCTTAATGATTCCTAAATGCATCTACTTTCAGAAGCCAAATAAAGTGCTTCTGCTTTCACCTAGAAGCACACAGCGTCTCCCTGACACGGCTGCATCAACACTACTGCAGTTACTGAAACCACACCTTCTTTCTTTACGTGAACATTTGGGCAGCATTATGCTAATATTTCCACATCGTGACGTAGACATGTCGGCGTGTTTGAACGAGCCATTTTAGGAGTGCGTGGATGAGTCTTAAATTTGATAAAGAATATCTCTTTGGTTTTGAGACTTTAATCTTTGCAGCTTCAGGGATCTTATCTATGAACAATCAGCTTGTGACACTCCAAAGAGAAAGAAACACATGAAATCACATCATATGACCCCTATAACGAAAACCAGAAGCACATTCTAAGTATAAACTCATAACAAGGAAAATATATCAGGCATCCTTAAATATCAGAAACATAATGACAACTATAACAGCACTTTACTGTTTCTACAGTTTAACCTGAGCTTCATGTCCAAACATAGGAGCTGTTCACACCACAAGTGTTGTGTTGAGACAGAGACAAGCTGAGGATCTAAACACATCCAGATTTATCAAAGAAAAAACAACAAGTGATACTCCAAACAGAGTACAAATCCAGCTCAGGAAAATACAAACAAGAAACTAAATAAAACACGAGGCAAACGTTACGGTAATAAACGATATGGCCAAAATTCATATCACAATATATTACTTAATTTCAGTCAATACAATTCTGATATTGATATGAACAAACAGAGGAAGAGAGATCATCTCACAAACAATCATTAATGTGAAGAATCTGACACAAATATAATGTGAAGTCAGCCTCATCATGAGATATTGAGTATAAAGTGTTTTGTAGTGATTTGAATGATTGTGATTCTTGTATGTGAATGTTCCTGACCTCAATCTCTCCAGTTTACAGTCTGAATCCTTCAATACATCACATAAGTGATTCACTCCTGTGTTTGTTATTTGATTCCTGCTCAGGTTCAGTTCTCTCAGGTGTGATGGGTTTGATTTCAGAGCTGAAGTCAGGATCAGACTCTGTTTCTCTGTAATACTGCATTCACACAGACTGAAGACAGAAAGAGAAAAGATAATCAATCAGATCTAAGTTCATATCGGAGTTAAAGGCTGCGTTTACACTGCAAGTCTTAATGCACAGATCCGATCTTCTGTCCATATCTGATTTTTTGGCCCGTCTGTTTACATTCATTTTAAGCACGACTGGTATCCGATATCTGTGTTTACATTAATTGCCACCTGAAAGGATTGTCTGCAGTGATCGCTTTACTATGCACATGGTAGACCCTCGGGTTTTAAATGGCCGTGTTTTTAAAATTATTTAAATAATTCACGCCGAATGGCCATTATTTGCCAGCAACGGCTGTCGTGGATTGCAGCACAAAATCTGACTGAACAGATAAAGACCTGAAAATAACGGTAATTTTAATTTGTTAAACTATTTTATCTACAGCTGAGGTAGAATTCTTTAGAGAAATAAAGTTGATATTTATTTAAATGAATTCGAATGAATTAACGAGAGAGAGAGAGAACGAACGAACCCACGTGTGAGCGAGCGAGTGATTGTGAAGCATTGCGAACAAGCTTGTCGTTTAATTACAAAAACTGAAGTTATCACCTCATTGCTGAGAAATATAATGTAGCTTTTAGCTGTTGTATTTTCAAAATTCACGGGGCAGGGGTTGAAAACCAGCTCCTGAATGTGCAATTTCTGACCTATATAAAGTTTCCATCTCAATAAAATGCGAGCATACAGCACGCCGGCATTAAAAACCTTCATGAGCAAACGCATCACCCTCGTATTGGGAGTTCTGTGGAGAACAGGATATGTGTGTTTAGACATAGGACGTCCAGATATCGGATATGTATCTGATTTAAACCCACATTTGGAAACGGCTCAGATCGGATACGAAAAAATCGGATCTCGTGCGGGTTTTTGTGTTTACACGCGTGCATCAAATTCTGATCTGTGTCAGATACGGGCAAAAGATCAGATTTTTTCTGCCAGTGTAAACGCAGCCAAACACATCATGAGTAAATGTCATACAGTCACTGATACACAAGCAAAATAATGTAAACGTATAATATATGAACAAATAAACCAAGAGAGGAGCATTTGAGGATATTAGTTACAATTCCAAGTCTGGATCCAGCCTCAGTCAACAAATAAGTGAATTTAACCAATATAGATTAATATAGAGGATTAATGTGGAAACAATAGAAAACAATCACTAAATTAAATGGCCTACTTTTACATTTTTAATGCAAGAAAATCATCAATTCAATTATTTTAAGCCATTTTAGAGTGTAGTTTACAATCTCTAAATATACAAATATACTAAATACACAGATTGAGTGAAAAGTACATTAGTTCAGTATAAATGTGACTCAGAATAATCTACAGTCATCTGTTACACTGTTTTTATTCTGTTTTCACTTCTGTCTTGTTTCACAGCAAAGATTTGTCAGATTTCAGTGAGTTTGATGCTGTTTCTACAGATACAAACCCATGAACTAATAGTGTTTCTGAATCTTTCTTCAGATGGAGAAACACAGAAGATGCAGCGCTAGAAATGATGAACATGAGTCCAGCAATCTTAAACTACACAGTAAAGTTTAATCAGACTGTAGCTGCTGTACAGTATAATGATACTAACTCTAGTTTCTCCAGCTTGCATTGTGTGTTCATCAGTAGATCACTGAGGCTTTTCACTCCAGAGTCTCCTAGATTATTATATCTCAGCTTCAGATCTCTCAGGTGTGATGGGTTTGATTTCAGAGCTGAAGTCAGGATCAGACTCTGTTTCTCTGTAATACTGCATCCACACAGACTGAAGATAGAAAGAGAAAACACAATCAATCAGATTTGTGATGATCATCGTATTAAAGAGCTACAGTCTGTTTTGAATCACTCTAGTTATATTTGCTGGAAGCTACTGTTTAGTTTTTCTCTTTTTAACTATTTATTTAATGTTTCTCTTCTTTATTCTCTGTTGAAAAGGCAGATTTCTGCATGTACACAATCAGTTCATTGTATCAAATGCTGGAGATTAAACAATTACTAACTATATTAAAAAAAAAAAAAATATATATATACAAAATGTGACCAATAGAGTAAAACTAGCGCACTGCTATAAACAAGATAACTTAATATAATATAAAATAAATAAACTTTAATTGTACTTCAGTTTCTCCAGCTTGCATTGTGTGTTCATCAGTAGATCACTGAGGTTTTTCACTCCAGAGTCTCCTAGATTATTACTCCTCAGGTTCAGTTCTCTCAGGTGTGATGGGTTTGATTTCAGAGCTGAAGTCAGGATCAGACTCTGTTTCTCTGTAATACTGCATCCACACAGACTGAAGACAGAAAGAGAAAGAACAATCAATCAGATATACTGTATGGCGAATAAACCTATTACCAGCTATACAAAGGTTACAAAGATTGAAAATCAGCACATCACAGTTTGCTCTCTAACATCAGGTAATCCAGACTCCTGACCCGTACACGAAAATATGAACATATCACTCTTATTCTGGTCTTCCTACACTGGTTACCTGTTAAATATAGAATTGAGTTTAAAATTCTGGTAATGGTATTTAAGTCTATTAACAACCGCGCTCCAGCTTATTTGGCAGATCTCCTTGTAAGACATGCTCCCTCTAGATCACTTAGATCCAGTGATCTGGCACTCTTGACAGTGCCCAGAACTAGATCCAAGCACAAAAGTGATTGTGTGTTTGCGGTGATTGGCCGAAATCTGTGGAATAAGTTGCCACTAGTGATTAGAAGGGCACCAACTCTGACTATGTTTAGATCCAAGTTAAACAATTATTTATTGTCTTTGGCATTTTAAAGTGGACAATGCTATGATTGAATTAGTTTTAATGGTTGTACTATCATTATACTGCGGTATGATTGTTTCTTCTATTCTGTTAAGCACTTTGGGCAACTTAGTTGTATTTACATGTATACAGTGCTATATAAATAAAATAAATAAACAACTCTAAAGAGGTCAAGACCATGAAGAGAAATCAGAAAATGATGTTGAACAATAAGTATAATCGCTACATGTGAAAATTGCCTACTGTATCATAATTAATACACAAAATTCAATTTGACCAAAACTTTGCTGAAAAAATTGTTTTACACAACATATGTCATGCCTTCTGTCCTCTGACTGATAATTCATACTTTTTTAATCAGGTAAAGTCTTTTTTTTTTTTTTTTACAAGCCACTGTATATGCTGCACCAAAATTAGACATTTTACATTGTGTGAAATACAAACATTAAATTGAAAGCAGTTATGAATAATTGTTTTTGTCACAAAAAGATATATCAGCAATCAGTAAACATGATCACATTCAGCAGTCATATATTCAAACAGATCAATATAAGCACATTTATCTTTAATTTACACAGAACTGAGCTGTTAATGTTAGGAAAGACATCTGTGTGTTTATAGTGCTGCTGTTTTTACAATCTATCACTTGTTTGAATGAGTTTTCGAAACTCTAGAAGAAAATCATATTTCTCTCTCTACAGTAACTGTAAATAATTATTGACTCATCATCAAACTGACTTACTCAACTGTTTAAAGCTTGATGTCACTCTGTAATTGGCTGTTTAATTTAATATTTCACATTATAGCGGCTCTTTGTGATGCTGAGGAAAAACTACTCTGACTCAAACAAGCAGATATTATTATCAGTTACAGTAACATTACTATTAGAAGTAATGAAACATTGTAAATAAACTATCAATACTCACTTCAGTGTGTTGAGTGTACAGTGTTTATCCTGCAGTAGAGCAGAGATCTGATTCACTCGTGTATCTCCGAGCTCACGTTTACTCAGATCTAGCTCTCTCAGGAGTAACGGGTTTTTACCCACAATTCCTCTCACATACTGACAGCCTTCATCTGCAGCAGAACCCAAAAACCTGCAGAAGACAAGATGAAGCATGATTCAATTCAGTTAAACTTTATTATTCTGAAAACAAGCTCTAGTTATATACATTCACATACAGAAATAAACAAACCAATACTTGAAAACAGAGTCTAATAATCACAGTTATTTGAGAGAAACTAGAGCAACACTCAGTCCTAAAGCAAACTACATCCCACAGAACAGAAGAGCAAAAGCTCACTAGATGATGATTTTCATTATGAATACAGAGAGTGAAATTAAAGAATGAAGATCTCTCTGGCTTTGAGCAGAAGAAACATCAGCACAGAGAAAACTGCTCGAGAAACTGAATGTTTGTGATCATCTGGAGACTCACAGAGCTGCTGTAGAGAAACTGTGTCAATCTGAGCTTGATGGAGATTAATCTACAGTGTGTTCAGAAACATTCAAACCAGTCGACTAAAACCAGAAATGTCCATAAAAACACAACTGTGCATGTTTATTATGAAGGTATTTCATACTCCAGAATAGCAGCACAACTAAACTGTTGACAGTCATCATCAGCACAACAGAACCAGCAGCATCTGATCTGATCATTCTGATCCAACAAACTATCCAGATTATTACTCAAATATATTAAGCTGCACATCATTTATTTATATAGTGATATTTGAACATGTGTCACCTCAGTGTCTTCAGCTGATAGTCTGGATCCTGTAGTAAATCATCGAGCTGCTTCACTCCTGATTGTCCAGGATCATTTCCAGTGAGATCCAGCTCTATCAGGTGTGAAGGGTTTGATCGCAGAGCTGAAGACAGAGCTTTATAACCTTCTTCAGTGATACTGCAGTCTGAGAGCCTAATGAACATATAACATTCAGATGATTAATCACTTATTCTAGAAATTACTTGAACAATTTAAAGTGAATTATATATTGTTCCTTATACAAATGAACTAAAATTTCCAAAGCAAAAACTGACTTCTGAATACAGAGTCAAACAAAAAAAGATCATTTTTAATCGTTAGACATCAATTCACTTTACTATCTCCAGCTTACAGTCATTCTCAAGCTTTAACCCTCTGATGCTCCTCTTTTGTGAGTCTCACTCGTGATCTTCATGGTCAAAAGCGAAATCAATGTAATACATTTTTTTTCCTTATTATTTTGTATTTTGTGAGAATTTTATGGTGTTCGCTAAAGGCTAGTTCACACTACAGGATTTTAAGCCTGATTTCAGCCCGATTTGCAAGTTAACAAGCTCGTCGATAGGTCAGCTATTCATGTTTTGCACATAAAACTTGCATCGATCTATAGTCAAGTCAAGTCACCTTTATTTATATAGCGCTTTTAACAATACAGAATAGATTGCGTCAAAGCACTGAACAGCATCAAATTGGAGGATAGAGTGTCAGTAATGTATAATGATAAGATTAAACACTCAATTTTCAGTTAAAGACATTTCATTATTGAATTCGGAGATGTCATTGTCTAGCTCAGTTTAGTTTAAATAATAGCTGTGAAATCCAATTGACGATAATCGCTAGAAATTAAGTGTCCCCAACTGAGCAAGCCAGAGGCGACAGCGGCAAGGAACCAAAACCCCCTCTGTGACAGAGTGGAGAAAAAAAAACCTTGGGAGAAACCAGGCTCAGTCGGGGGGCCAGTTCTCCTCTGGCAAGACGAAATCCGCAGTTCAATTCCAACCGCAGCCATGTCAGATTATGTAAAGGGATTATCTGATTCCCGCGGTCTTGTCCCGATGGGGCATTTTAATTTATAATTTAATAAATTATAATAGATCTATAGAATGTGTGGTAGATGCTTCGTCCTACAGAGCATCTTTTACTGTCTTTCACAGGCTTTTGGCTGCTATATTTTTTATTAACCACCAGATGGTGCTGTTTTCGACACACTCGAATCTTTGAATCTTTTCCCGAAACAGTCAGAGGAAAGCCTCAGTGCATCACGAGGCTTCATTTGCCCATCACTACCGTTCCAATTCTCACATGTGTTTTCATGACAAAACATGGTTTAGGGACCGAATCGAACTGCAGAAAATCTAAAACTGCAGAAAGGTTTATTTGAGGGACAGGTTTAGAGCAGGGCTTCAGTCCTGCAGAGTTTAGATCCAACCCTAATCAAACACACCTGAACAAGCTCATCAATGTCTTCAGGATTTCTAAGGCCAGAGATTGTCTTACTATTGGGAGATGAGAGGGTCTGTGTTAATGACCATTGGAAAAAGCATAATGGCTAACTAAAAAAAAACTATAAAGAAAGAAAGAAAGCAGCAAATATAATTAGTTTTATCCATCCAAAATACAGTGTACAACTGTGTAACAAATCAGATTTAAGATTTTTTAAAGGGCACCTATTATGCCCCTTTTTACAAGATGTAATATTGGTCTTAGGTGTCCCCAGAATGTGTCTGAAGTTTCAGCTCAAAATACCCCACAGATCATTTATTATAACATGTTGAAAATTTAATTTTTGGGGCATGTCTAAAAAAAGAGCTGTTTTGCTGTGTATCGCTTTAAATGCAAATGAGCTGCATATTCCTGCCCCAACTTCAGAAGAGGGCGTAGTGTGTACATCTCTGCTTTGCGTACCTAAATCAATAAACAGTCAATAGAAACAACATGACTGACAGCGAGAGAACTGGTGTTCAGTATGAAGGAGAGACTCGGTAGCAGAAACACCTTTGAGAATGAACTAGGACATCTCGGAATGGTAATATGAAACATTTATGTACTTGTAGAGTTTTCACAGCCCATTTGCAATGACGGATGAGCAACGCACATACACACAAATACTGCGATAATGTTCCCTATGTGCTTTACTGAAATGGCACGCACACAAATACAGTTAAAACATTAGCTAAGCACTATAACGACATGACATTTATGCAAGGGGTACTGTTGTGTCATGTTCAAATATTACTTCGACGTTGCATCTAGGGATGCACCGAATGTTAAGCAACCGAAATTATTCGGCGAAAAGACAGAATAAATTGTACCGAAAAATGACGTGATACGATTAAATAGAGGCACGCACTCTTTATAATGCAGCAGATATGTCTGCAGTGTGGAAGCATTTAAAACTGTTCGAGAAAGATACATAAATCATTAAAAGCCCTGACAGCGAGAGACTGTTTAGCAATGCATCACATGACTGTGATGAGAGGAGGAAGGGTGGTTGTTGCTGGTTACTGTACGATGATTGAAATCACGAAATGGCCTTCAACAATTAGTAAATAAACTGCAGAACGTTATTGTGACGAGTGGGGCGGGGCCGAGAGCCGTGGGAGCAGAGCAGGCCGGTGGAGTTAATGATAATGAGCGACACCTGCACCACTCACCGGTCTCGAGTCCCACAGAGGAGCTCCGGTAGGATAAAAGGAGGAGTAACGACAGTGGAAGACGAGAGAGGACCAGGCCTGGACTTTATTTTGTGTTTTGTGTGCGGCAGTCATCCGTGAGGGGCTGCCGCTTTACTTGTGTGTTTGTTTATTTGTATTATTAAACTTGTTTAAATGTTCGCCGGCTCCCGCCTCCTACTTCCCATTCTACGAACGTTGTTACATTGGTGCCGAAACCCGGGAGGAAGGAGGGACATGCTGTCAGAAGAAGCCCTCGCTGCTGAGGGGATCGCGGTGCTGAGGAGGTCGGGCAGCACGGAGAAGCGGAGACCGCCAGTGGCTGCCCGAGGCGGTGGTGCTGGAGCGATAGAAGATCAGGTGGGACGGAAGGCTCGCTGCCGTGCTCCGGGGTCAAGGAGGGGTGGCTGCTGTCCGAGAGGGAGCGGAGGAGTCGGCGCCGTTCGCCAGGAGGCCAGAGCCTGCTGCCGTCCGCCATGTTGGGGGAGGAGCAGGGAATGGGGACTCGCTGCCGGCTGCCCTCAAACTGGAGGAGCCATCGCCGTCCGCCAGGAGGCGGAGCGTCGAGCCGTCCACCAAAGGATGTCCAGTACCATCTCATGGCACCACGAGTGAGAGCCTCTCAGCTGGTTGAGGACCAAGCGGCAGTGTGTCCGGGAACCGGATCGAGATTTTTTTTTTTCTTTTCCTCTCTCCTCATCCTTCCGTCTCCTTTTCTCTCGCCTCGTCTGTCCTTACCCCCAGGTACGCCGCGACTGCCCTGACGGGCCCCCCTAGGAGGGGGGGGGAGTAGAGTGCAGTCTCGAGGGTACCCCCCAGCCTGCGAGGGGCGATGGGGGTATGTGACGAGTGGGGCGGGGCCGAGAACCATGGGAGCAGAGTGAGGCCGGTGGAGTTAATGATAATGAGCGACATCTGCACCACTCACCGGTCTCGAGTCCCACGGAGGAGCTCCGGTAGGATAAAAGGAGGAGTGACGAGAGTGGAAGACGAGAGAGGACCAGGCCTGGACTTTATTTTGTGTTTTGTGTGCGGCAGTCGTCCGTGAGGGGCTGCTGCTTTAATTGTGTGTTTGTTTATTTGTTTTATTAAACTTGTTTAAATGTTCGCCGGTTCCCGCCTCCTTCTTCCCGATCTACGAACGTTGTTACAGTTATGTTTTCTAATACGCACATGAATTGAATGTATTCTGACAGCACTGCACGAGCTCTCGTCGCTATCTGCTTGTTAGCCAGGGTTCAAATTGCACAAAAGCACAAGGAAAATCTGTGCTGAAAATACACATCTATCAATCAATAGAGGTGGGCGGGGCTACCAAAATATGACGTCATATTGCAAACAGGATCCAAAGCGTTTGTTTTTTGAGCCTGATTTGATTTTATGAAGATTAAAAAAAAAGACTGGATGTATTGGTATCATTCTAAGATGGCCGTTTACAGACAATTCCAACACACATCCCAGCAGGCACAAAACAGGCACACAACGTCATAAGACGTTGGTATTTGGTTAAATTTTGGTTGCGACGTCGGGTGACCAAAATCCAATGTAAATCCAACATCTAATGTCAATGTTAAATTGATGTCCAATACCGACGTCAGCTGACGTTGAGATTTGGTTGTTTTTAGGTTGTGTAACCAAAATCCAACGTTAAGCCAACGTCAAATATTGACGTCAACCCGATTTTCATTTTCAACCAAAATCCAACGTCTGTCTGACGTCATGTCCAACGTCAACCTGACGTTACATAGACGTCTGGTGCCTTACTGGGATCTCTGTCAAAACTCTGTTAAAAGTGGATTTTACATAATAGGTGCCCTTCAATCTACACTTAGGATTAGGCCAAATATACAATATGTTAAAGAGCATTTCATAATAAACAATTATAACTGGGAAAATTATTTTTAAAGTGCAAGGTAAAACAATTAAAACATTTAAATTAGTAAAATTGAAATTATGAGAAGTGAATGGAGCTGATGATGACATCACTGTTTTCTCCAGTGCTGCTTTATAGATTAATTAAACTCACTCCAAAATTGATGGACTTTACACATTTATTGAACCAAACTGAATCAACAATGAACTGATTTCAAATGAAAATTACTACTGTTTACTATCATCTTTTTAGAGCTGCTTTACAGCATAATTGAATTATGTTTGCATCACTGAATCATTATTTTCTTGTTTATCACTGTAAAGCTGCTTTGAAACAGTATGTCTTGTATAAAGTGCTAAATAAATACAGGTGACTTAACTAGTTAACTTGTTTCTGCTCATAATAAGAGCATTTTGATTATGCATGTTGTTTGTTTGTTTTAGAAGATACTTATTTTAAGCTAAATCTAAATACGGCAAAGTCTTCAAGAGATAAACTCTGAACCCCTTACAGTATCTTTTATCAGTAAATGCAATGTAAAAATGCAAAAATAAAAGCCTGATAAAACATCGGATCTTACCTTTTAATATCCAACTGGGCTGAACTCAGGAATGAAATATTTACTTTTTATTATTATTATTATTAACAATTCTTAGACACCACTGCTCTCAGGGCCCAAAATACTCATCTATGACGACTATTTTGACTGGTTGGGGTTTTTTTTTTTTTTTTTTTTTTACAAAGTACCACTGCTGTCAAGATTGAAATATGAATAACGATTCCAAAAAAAAGTATTGTGTGCACCTCCGCTGGGAAGGGAGCATAGAGACCGGACCTCTTGGACCTTTAATAAAATAATTCTGTTCTATATCTATACAGATTTATATCCAAATACACGCTACAATCTCTTTATAGTTACCCCACTCATTAACATTACTTTTTTTAACCTAAAATTGATGACAACAAATACTTTAGCCAAATACGGTTTAGCGGATGCTGTCTGTCGGGTAAATACACATCTTTCTGATCTTTTACTAATGACAGATATACATGATATAACCATCAAATGTAAGATATCCACACCATAACCAAATTCATTCTGTAAACAGTACAGCACAACACATTGGCTTCGGCAAAGTCAATGACAGACCAAATCAGAAAAAGAACACCATGGCAGGCATTAATATAAAAGTATCTTCATGCAGAACATACAGAAATGTTCATTATCCAAGTCTGGATTTCAACATAAGTTTTTGTTGAGTTCAATTTAATTTGTGTCAATTGTCACATAACTTACCTCAGTATCTCTAAATGACACTTTATATTCTTCAGTCCAGTGCAGAGCAGCTTCACTCCTGAATCCCGCAGATTATTATTGCTCATGTTCAGCTCTTTCAGATTGGTATCTGATCCAAGAACTGTAGCCAGAGCTGAACAGCTTTTCTCTGTTAAGCCACAATCATTTAGCCTACAAGGCAAATAAGATTACAGAATAATTCGATTGAATGCATTTTCTAAATGCCTATATTAAATCCATTTTTGGCCTTTATCTAAAATATACAGTAGCTACCTATAGCTTTAATGACAATGAATTATACATTTGAAAGTGCTAGCTCCATTAGACGTTGTGTTTACTTTGACTTACAGAGATCTTTTGGAGGTTTTGATGACTGCTGATAGTCTAATGAGACACTCATCTGATTTCTTGAATTTCTGAAGCTCAAACTCCTCCAGCTCCTCCTCTGATGTCAACAACACAAAGGTCAAAGCAGACCACTGGGCAGGTGAAAGGTCAGCAGATGAAAGACTTCCTTTGCTGAGGTGGGTCTGAATCTCTTTCACCAGAGTTTGATCATTCAGTTCATTCAGACAGTAGAACAGATTGATGGATCTCTCTGGAGACAGATCAGCTTCAAATTTCTGCTTGATGTACTGAACTATTTCCTTGTTGCTCTGGTCATTGCAGTCTTGCTGTGTCAAGAGACCTCTTAAGATTCGACGATTGGACTGGAGTGACAAACCGAGGAGGAATCGAAGGAAAAGGTCCAGGTGTCCATTGTCACTTTCAAGTGCCTTGTCCACTGCAGTCTTGAGCAAATCAATCATTGTTTTATTTTTGTTTTTCTGTTCTGTAGACTCATGATCAAACACGCTTTTCTTGTCGATGTCTAGACACAGATGTGCATAAAAGGCAGCAATAAACTCTTGAATGCTCAAGTGAACAAAGCAGTACATGGTACCAACATTGATCCCTGACTCCTCCTTAAAGATCTGGGTACACATGCCTGAATACACTGATGCCTTATCGACATCAATACCACAGGCTTCCAGGTCTGTGTGATAGAAGATCACATTGTTTCTTTGCAGCTGTTGAAAGGCCAGTTTCCCCAGTGAAAGGAATGCATCTTTATCCCAGGAAACATCTGGTCTGTATTCTCCATCATACTTTTGTCTGCTCTGCTGGATCTGAAAGCGGAGAAAGTGTGTGTACATTTGTGTCAGAGTCTTGGGAGTGTCTTCAGTGTTTGATTCCTGCAGTGTTTTGGAGGCATCATCAGCCTGACTGTTTTTTACATCATTATTTCTTTTATGCTCCAAAATGTTCTGGAGAACAGTGGCTGAAATCCAGCAGAAGACTGGGATGTGGCACATGATAAAGAGACTCTTTGATTGTTTAACATGATCAATGATTTCTCTGGCCTGATCCTCATCTGTGAATCTTTTTCTGAAGTACATCTCCTTCTGTGCATCACTAAATCCTCGTATCTCTGTCAGCCGGTCGATACATTCAGGAGGAATCTTACTGGCAGCGGCTGGTCTGGTGGTGATCCAGATGAGAGCAGAATGAAGCAGATTTCCCTTGATGAGGTTCGTCAGGAGAACATCCAGAGACACTGGTGACGATACATCAGAACACGTCTCATCACCAGCAAAGTTTAGAGGAAGATGGCATTCATCCAATCCATCAAGAATGAACAGGACTTTGAATTGATTTCTTTTTGTAAAGTTCAGTCCTTTTGTCTCTGGGAAAAACTGAGTTATAAGGTCCATCAAACTTTGGTTTTCTGTCTCCTTTAAGTTCATTTCTCTGAATGGAAGAGGAAATATGAAGCGGATATCCTGATTTTCTTTTCCTTCGGCCCAATCCAGAACAAACTTTTGCACAGAGACTGATTTTCCGATGCCAGCGACTCCTTTTGTCAGCACAGTTCTGATCTGTTTGTCTTGTTTAGGTGCTTCAAACAAATTTTTGCATTCAACCTGTATCTCTTGTGATTCATGACGTCTGGAAGCAACTTCAATCGTTCTTACCTCATGTTCAGTGTTGACCTGTTCACTACAACCCTGAGTGATATAGAGATCTGTGTAGATGTTCTTCAGAAGTGTGGAGTCACCTTGCTTTGTGATTCCTTCAAGCACACATTGATACTTCTTCTTTAAGCTACATTTCAGCTGATGAATGAAGAACAGCTCACCTAAACAGAAACAAAAATACAGATATTTTTAATCTTAATTTTCTCTTTGACATCTATAAGTGACAGTCTGACAGATGGTGGGTCTCTTACCTTCTAGAGTATCAGCAGCTTCATCTTGCTTCATCTCTCTCAGGAAGCAGAGCGAGAGATCAAGAGCTGCTTCTTTGATACTGCCTCTATTCTCATTAAAGTCCTTCACAAAGTGTTGTGTGTTCTCTTTTTGTAATATTTTCTTAAACTTTTCCAGTTCTTTTTTTAGGAATGTGATTATTTTCCTCTCAAGATCCTACAAGAAAAGCAAGAAAAAGGAGAAACAGAACCACAAAATGTAACCAAGTCTTACATACATATATGGTCAAAACCATTTATTCAATCACATTTAGAAAAATAAAATCCAGTTAAAAGACAAACAAAAGTTTTGATTAGCTGTGACTTTAAGAAAAGAAAATACAAATTATTTTTTAGATTCCCTATTGTGCTCTTAAAAGGAAAATTCATTGGTCAAGAGAAATTAGAAAATATATTTCTATTCTATTTCTATTACATTTATAACAAGCTTTTTTTTTCAATAATGTACTTGTTTTCCATTATGTGAATGTTAAACGTTTATGAAAGTGCATTTCTTACCTTGAAGATCCACTCAAGACTGTCTTTGAAATTATTTTGGTTCTGGATGCCTGAATCTAATGTCTCATATTGAATGCTGTTAGAAATAAAATAAAATACTGAATTTCTAGGCAACAATATTGGAGAAATCTCTTATAATAAAAAAAAATATTAAAAAAAAAAAAAAAAATTAAAAAAGAGAAAAACAAAGCATTAGCTGTTTAAGGTCATCTTAAAGTGTAATTTTTGTTGCATTGTGAAACAGACTTAAATTTAAGTAAAACCTAGGTTTCTATTACATTTTCTGTCCTATAAGCAAATAAAACAGTGGCTAGCGAATAATAGTAAATCTTGTGTTGGCAATTCTGTCCAGCATAATATCAGCACACAAAATTAAATGGGTATCACAAAAAATATAATTCAGATCAAATAATTTTAGTGACTGAATCGTTTCTGCTGATGCTTAGTCTGCTCCTATTAAGTTTATTTTAAAGCGTTGCTCTTTGTAAATCCTTTTTGTGAGGGTTAGGTATAGTTAGTTATATGTCATATAAAGTATAGTTATATGTCATACAAAAAATACAAAGTGAATACTTGGTAAATATTTAACTATTTAATAAACATTTAGTGATATATTTTCTGAAACATAAATCCATGAAATACCTTTTGGCAGATGATGGTGTTTTCTCACTGAAGTTTGGTGGATTGTCTCTTGACCGGTCACTCTTCACAGACACAGAGCTGGACACATGTGATCCTGATCTAACACTAATGACACAGAACACATGAGGGGAAACACTGACTACGTTTACATGGACATCAATAATCCGATTTTAATACGATTAAGACAATACTCTGATTAAGAGTCTACCATGTAAACAGAGATTTTTGATTACCTTAATCCGGCTAAAGTCATAATCGAAGTAAACACAAATCGAATTAAGACATGTGGAGTATTCCTATTTTAGTCGCATTACTGAAGTACGGTACAGACATGTAAACACCTTAATCACTCTATTACCGTCGTGTAGGACTTTTCACCGCATTTTGCGACAGGACACACACACACACACGGCAGTGATGATCAACCGTTTGACGGCAAATAAAAGAGCTTCAACACCGCCGTCATCTGTATGCACGTACAAATAATTAACTGCACTTGAAGCTTTCATAAAATGAATAATGAAACACCCAAAATTGTATATGGCATCATCACGAAGACGAACTATATGTTTATACGTGAAATTCTGTGTTGGACGTCGGATGGCGTCATGTGGTGACGTGATGACGTGTGCCATTAATCGATCTATGTACTATAACATGTAAAACGGGAACATGAAAGGATTATTCTAAAAGCAACTCATGTAAACACCTTAATCATATTATTGTCTTATTCAGAATAAGATAAATAATTAGATTACTGATGTCCATGTAAACGTAGTCATTGTGACTGTGGAATATGCACAATAATTATCCTCAATTTAGCCATTTTTAATATGTATTAATTTATTCAAATAGTTTTGTTTTAATCTGTGACTATGTAAGAAACATTTAGGTAGTTCTGCAAAGCATTTGCAAATCTCAATCACTGCATAAGGTTTTGTTCTACACAGATCAAATCTGAATGTCCAGCAGTATTTAACATGATTGTGTGAAACTCACAGCGTGTCCTCACTACATGCGACGCAACATGCGATAAAAGGTATCTTTTCCATGTTAATCTGTTTTTTTTGTCCTAACTAGCCGTGACGGCGACATGCAAAATTTCTAATTTAGAAACGGTTTCTATCACCGTGTCCTAACTACACGTGATGCGACAGGATTCCAGCGAAACGCAGTTTGACTGTCCATACTACATGCAGAGCGATGAGACAGAATCAGAATATCACAGCCAATCAGAAGCGTGTGTGGGCGGGCTCTCCCTTGAAGCGCACTGCACTCACAACGAAATGGATATGTTTATAATCTAATTAATAAATATTAAACCTTTTTAACATTATTAAAAGTACATACTGAGTGACTGATACCATCTTTGTCATGGAATATGCTTGTTGGTTCGCACTGAGTTTGCAGTTTTAATCTTATTTTCAAGATCTGAGGTAAACTGTCTGTTGTGGCTATAACGGTCACGCAGAATGATATTCAAACTCACATTAGACACGTTTAACTTTGAATAAAGCACACTGTATGTTCTTGTTCCAGCCGCGATGTCGCAGAAATAGAAACCGTTTCTAAATTAGAAATTTTGTGTGCCGCCGTCGCGGCTTGTTAGGACAAAAACTCTGATTAACATGAAAAAGATACCTTTTATTGCATTGTCTTTGAATCTCTTTTGGTTCTGGATGCCTGAATCTGAAGCCTCATATTGAATGCTATTAGAAATAAAATAAAATAAAATGCTGCATTTCTAGGCAACAATATTGGAGAAATCTCTTATAATAATAAAAAAAATCTATAAAAAAATATTTTTAAAAAAGAGAAAAACAAAGCATTAGCTGTTTAAGGTCATCTTAAAGTGTAATTTTTGTTGCATTGTGAAACAGACTTAAATTTAAGTAAAACCTAGGTTTCTATTACATTTTCTGTCCTATAAGCAAATAAAACAGTGGCTAGTGAATAATAGTAAATCTTGTGTTGACAATTCTGTCCAGCATAATGTCAGCACACAAAATTAAATGGGTATCACAAAAAATATAATTCAGATCAAATAATTTTAGTGACTGAATCGTTTCTGCTGATGCTTAGTCTGCTCCTTTTAAGTTTATTTTAAAGCATTGCTCTTTGTAAATCCTTTTTGTGAGGGTTAGGTATAGTTAGTTATATGTCATATAAAGTATAGTTATATGTCATACAAAAAAAAAACAATGTGAATACTTTGGTAAATATTTAACTATTTGATAAACATTTAAAGATATATTTTCTGAAACATAAATCCATGAAATACCTTTTGGCAGATGATGGTGTTTTCTCACTGAAGTTTGGTCCTTCATCTCTTGACCGGTCACTCTTCACAGACACAGAGCTGGACACATCTGATCCTGATCTAACACTAATGACACAGAACACATGAGGGGAAAACACTGAGTGTGACTGTGGAATATGCACAATAATAATCCTAAATTTAGCCATTTTTAATATGTATTAATTTATTCTAATAGTTTTGTTTTAATCTGTGACTATGTAAAAAACATGTATGTAGTTTAAAAGTTCTGCAAAGCATTTGCAAATCTAAATCACTGCATAAGGTTTTGTTGTTTACAGGTAATATCTGAAGCTCCAGCAGTGTTTAACATGATTGTGTGAAGCAGACTCAGTGTTACCTGTGTTTCTGTGAGAGACTGATCTCTGTTCCTCGCTTCTCAGACATACTGAAGCTGAACTGATCAGCACTGGCTGTGAAAACAATCAGCTGTTCACCTGCAGATCAACAGCATCACACTTATTCAAGAACACCGAGTCATACTAAATCACTTTAGAAAATACACTGAGTTACAGACAAATATTACCATCTAGAATAGAATAGAATAGCTTTTTATTGTCATTGTACAGCTGTACAACTATTTTTTTTTTGCTGACACATTGAAAGTACATTGAAAGTACACATATACATACAAAAATGTACTTTTAACAAAATGTAAACAATGATACAGAAAAGTAGACAGTGCAAATGTAGACAGTTACAGTATATATATAGTGCAAATGTAGCAAATATGTACAGTAGTGAATGAAATATTAATAAATACAAGAGAATTAAGGATTAAACATATAAATATGAGAACAGTGTATTACACAGCAACACCAGTAGCTGTATGAGTAGTAAGTGTATAGTCTTTAGTATTCCACAACCTTGAAGCTTGTGATTGAGTGATACACCTTCTGTTAATTGGAGTTCAGTTCTAAGATGGCACGTGGATAAAAACTGTTCTGGAGTCTGGAGGTGTGTGTCTTGAGGGATCTGAAGCGTCTTCCAGAGGGTAACAGAGTGAAGAGATGGTTGCCGGGGTGGGAAGAGTCCTTTATTATACTTCTGGTCCATCGTAAGCATCTGGTGCTGTAGATGTCAGCAAGTGAAGGCAGCTGTGCACCAGTGATTTTCTGAGCGGAGTTGATGACTCTCTGCAAAGCTTTGTTCTCAGCCATACTGCAGCCAGCATACCACACCAGAATGCCACGGGAAAGCATGCTTCCTACTGAACGGTGCTAAAAGCACACAAGCAGCTGCTGACACAGGTTAGTTTTCCTCAGCATCCTCAGAAAGTGATGCTCCTCTTCAGGTTGGATCTGGCTGTACTTCACAGTTCTACATTACCAGACCTGAAGGTGATTTATTTGCGATAATGAACGCGATATTGCGTAGCTTGTCAGTGAACTACGGCTCTGTGTATTAAATGCCACTCCATCTGAAAGCAGGTGATGGAGATTTAGCGCTAATCACAGAACTGATGTGCATTACAATCGCGTTCGATATATCGCCCAGCCATACCTGTAATAATGTCTGTCTTCTTGTTGAACACAAAAGAAGATGCTTTGAAGAATGTGGGTAACTAAACAGCTGCTGGTCCCCAATGACTCTGATAGTATAGTTCTCTACTATGGAAGTTACTGAGGACCAGCAGCTGTTTAGTTACCCACATTCTTCAAAGCATCTTCTTTTGTGTTCAACAGAAACAGAACTTTATGCAGGTTAAGAACCACCTGGGTAAATTATGACAGAATTTTCATTTTTGGGTGAACCATAAAGTGACAGACACATCTGTGCTTCAAGGTATAGGCCTATTGTTTTATTAAAATTTAGATAGTCTGCTAATATAATATTCCATACATTATCATTGCTTAGTAGACATAATTATTTTATTTTTAGACATTAGACAGATGAATTTATAGATTATAATTAATGTTAGATCATATTTATTAATTTATCATTTATATTAATCATAAATATATACATAATAAATAATAAAAAATGTAATATACAATTTGGCATTTTAAAAAGTAAAAAGCTAAATTATTTAGATAAAAATGGGACAAATAAATGTAGCCCTAATTTAAGCAAATTGATAAAATAAATAAATAATAAAAATTCATCCCATTCAGGTAACAGCTGCAGAACTGTCAAAAAAGACTGATATTAATTAATAATTATAAATAATCAAATTTAAAATAACAATATTAATATGTGCTAGTTTGGTGTTGGTGCTTGGTGTAATGCACACACAGCCATAACAATAACAACAGTGGCAAGTAAAAGAGTGTTATATATCTCAGTGTTATACACTGTAAGTGCTGCGAGCAGTGTGTGTCTGTGACGGTGGTGTCTGTACACCTCTATTATCCTCATTCAGTAAATAATCAGCCTGTGCTCTCTTACCGGAGATGCTGTTTCTGTCCCGCTGCGCTGTGCGGCCTGCTAGCGCGATAGCTTCCTCACAAACCCCGAGTGCAGACAGAACTCACATATGATTATCACCGAGCAGTATTTTATTGTTTTTGCATCAATATGATCAAATCCAATTCGTCTGTTTTGCTGCTGAGTGACAGCATTTGTGAGGAAGATGCTGGGCTGAGCAGGCTAATGGGGTGATCTGTTTAGCCTTGTTAGCAGGCCAGCCCTGAAGCCCCGCTCTTGCCTGCGTTCCCTGCGCCGCCTCCTGCGTTCATCGGTCGGTATGATGATCCACGGAGTATCATAAACACTTCTGAATCATTTCAGATCCTCTAATAACACATGGCTCTAATTATAACTTCAGGAAATAGATATATTGCACTTAAAATGAACCTAGTACGTTCCTTGTTGTATTGAAGTTTATTATTTATCAGCATAAAATGAAACCCTGTCAGAACTGTTGGATTTTTAAAACACCTTCCCAGAAAACTGAAATGTACCTGCAGTCTTGAGCTCTAGGAAGATAATATATTTGAAGCACTATTGTTTCTGTCCTTTGCTGTTGTTATTTGTGGCGTCGGACAAGTTCATATTTTGGTTTTGGTTTCGTTTTCGTCTGTGTTTCTCTGCTCGTTCTCGAACAGATGAACAGCTTCAGAGCGACACCTGCTGGACTGGAGAGAGAAGTTATCATTTATATTTCTAAAGGGTTAAAATCTGATTTGAACACTGCAGTTTTATTGTCTCTGTTTCTGGATTATTATCTAAGATGCTCCTGTTTGTATCAGTTTATGCTTCCTGATTATGATCACATAAACCTGTATTATTATGCTTCTGCTGTTTGAAAATGATGTTCTTTACATCAACATTATCTGACAGCAACAGCTCTATAACATCAGCTACTGAACAATATTCTCCTGGATTAGCAGTGAATTATTATTGCATTGTCTGATATAGCTACAGCTTATTAAATATATCCAGCTGTTTTAAGCAGCATGTCATCTGTTTATCTTCTCTGATAACTTCACTAACACTCTTCAAGTTCATTTATTCCAGCAGCTACATTAAGTCTTCTGTTGATCATTACTGATGATCATAAATACACTTCACATGATGTGATGAAGTCTAGCGCTGATCTTGAGAAACTGCAGATTTATTTTCCATTCTATTAGACTGATGCAGTTTGAGGAGCAGCGTTTATCCTTACCAATAAAACTAATTCTATAAGATTTGACTTCTTATGCTAATGTGTTTATGATTATTAATGTGGTGCTCCTGCATGTTTCTATCTCAGATAGGCTACTTCTCAAGATATTGTTTGTTTCTTATATTTATTTAATAAAACATGCCTTTTCATAACAAGCATGTTGTTTTTAATTCAGCTTCCCAGTCGTGATGGTTCACAGGAATCCTTATATATTATATAACACTTGTCTTCATATATTAGTCCGGTCTGAATGTTTCTTCTCAAGATCTCTCATGGTTTAATCAGGAGAATGTGTCTGAATCTGCTGGATTACAACAGTATTACTCAACTTTTCTTCACTGTGTATTTACAATATACTAATACATATCACAATGATAGCAAAATTATAATATGCTGAATAGCATTATAATATCTGGAGCAGTGCAAGCGAAAGCAAGAGCTTCAAACAATGAGGAATCTGGGTAAATAAATGCTGTCAGCTGATGAAACTAAAGATGAATTAGTCTGGATTGAGAAAAGAAGAGAGACTCCATCCACACCTGATCCATCACCCAGATAATAACACAGTATTAAGAATCAATCGTTTCTATTAATTTGGTTGCTGGTGGACTTCCCCAGACTCTGACCGTTCTCCTGTCTCTGGTCCAGAACTGGTCTGGTTCTGTGTTTATTATTGTGCTTCAGTAAATTGTAGTTAAGCGTTCTTCTGCTTTTGGCTCCTTCCTTCCAGAGATCATTATAATCAGACTATAATGAAGTGCTGTTGAGAGATTGATGGTGAAGCTGTAGTTTGTCTCAGCTCACAGCCATTAAATGAGCTTTAAGTGTCAGTTTACAGTGATCTGAAGACATCAGCACAATGAATGAGCTGAAAACAGGAGCTACTGACATGAACATGACACTCATGCCTTCAAAAACTCATTTCACACAAAGAACAGACGAGGTTTCTCCTTTAGATGAACTTTCAGCTGGAGCTTCAGGGATTCTGCTCATTCTTGATAAAGTGATATTTGAACATGAACATGTTAGCTCAACTCAACACACAGATCAATAAGAGCAAGTTTAATGAAGACAAATTCAGAGACGACTGAAGGTGAATCAGACTGGATCTCTGACAGGGCAGCTGTTGACACAGGGGTCAGGGGTCATGACCCCCACACTTTTGATAAGAGAAAATAGCCTGCACTATTCACTAACTAAAACTTCAGACAACAAACATCACATTCAGTGTGATTCAAGCCATGCACCAATGTTAAGTTTTAAAATGTTTATTTCAGACATATTTTAGTGACGAGGAGAAAATTGTGACACTGTCACACAGGACACATGTTTTAACCTGCTCAATATATTATGATGATTTTATGTATATTTGAGTTTTAATAGGTTTTCATGTTGTCTTAGCCATTTATTCCTCTTAACCATTTTAATGTGTGTATGTCTTTAAATGAGTCTGGGTCTGCGTGTCATGTGACTGATCACATGACAGGAAACAGGAACTGAACAGCATAAAGGAGGCAGCATGACAAACAGAAAGGGTCATTGACCAAAGGCTGGATTGAGGAGGTATCTATGTGGATTTATCATTCCAGAATCTCACTTTATTGGATTATCAGTCTCTTTGGATTGTATATACACCGCTGGACACTTCTCACATTCACATTGGGACTTACAGCATTTATTAAGCACTGTTTTATTACAGCAATTATTAAGCACTGTTTTAATGGTATGGAACTAAAAGACTCTGTGCTTTTAACAGCCTAGGATTTCTAGTTTGACTGTGTTGTTTTAGCTCCCCTGTGAATATTGTAAATACATATTTGATTTTCACTTTTAACATTGTTGTCTGACTCCTCTTTTTAAACACTCAAAGCCCTCACACAGTTTAATCTGATCTCATTATAAATCTATGTAATTCGGAGGATAAGGCCGATCGTTACAAAATAAATTAGGATTGCGTTTGGTGTTAGTCTACATGTATGTGTTCTCTTCCTATTTGACAGTGAACGGTACGTCATCTTCTTCTTCTGGTGCTTCTGATAGAGGTCCTAAACAGGCAGAATTTAGTAGTCTTACTTGTGCCTGTCTCAGCTGCAACACCAGTTCTTCTTGTAGTCTGCCTGAATCAACCAGAAAGATGAAATACCAATTATCATCACTCCTCTAGATGCCATTTAGCCATGTTTGTGATGGCTTTGACACTAATTGTGTGTGTTATGTTCAGTGATGTCATCATCCAGCTCAGGTCAGTTTAATGTGAATCTGAACTCGGTAGTACTGATGAAACTCGGTCAGTACCCTTAAAAGAACAGAGTTCGGTACCCAACCCTAGCAGTCATAGATGTTCAAATTTGTGTTTTTGTTAGTATGTCTATATTTGTGGTTATGCAGCTGGTTTTGCACAGTTAACTTCTCTTATCACAAGTTTGTTCTGCATGTTTGTCATCAGATCTGACCCTGGAGCGTCACTGTCCTGCAGTTTTAGCTCAAACTGACCCGCCTGTAATTCTCTAGTAACTCTGAAGAGCTTGATTGACTCGATCAGGTGTGTTTGAGGATTGAAGCTGAACTATGAAAACACTCTTTTCTTCTCTTTTCACTAAACTAGTTTAATGCTTTTAATTGACTTTAACGATGTTTTCATGTAATATCTGTTAATTTCAAGTTGTGGGGTCATGTATGAATAAGTGACAGTGTGTTTTTTTTTGGCTCTAGATGTTAGATTCAAAAACAACCTGTTGTTATGTTTCTTTTAGAAGTACAGTTGTTTAAATCTTAACCTGGCTTTGTGTGTCACAGGACTGTGACTAGTTTACACATTGAGACGAGTGCAAACCAAACTAAACATTTCTATTCTAACTGTGTGTTTGATCTGATGTTTCAGGGCTGCCAAGCAGGCAACTAAGAAACAACCCAGTCAGAGCACCAAGGTAAGAGATGGTTTTAAAGGGATAGTTCACCCAAAAATGAAAATAGTCCATGTTTTACTCACCCTCAAGCCATCCTAGGTGTATTTAACTTTCTTCTTTCAGACGAATACAATCAGAGTTATATTAAAAGCTCTTCCGCCAGAACACCGCTCTCTTTATCTCTCGTACAACAGTTAACTACAGAAACTGGCGTTTTTAGGGTTTATAAAGTTTTAAATATGGAGGTTTGTCTTGTAGAAAGGCATCGATTCTTTCAGGTGGCCTTTATTCACCCCCGGAGCCGTGCGAGGCACTTTTCATGATGGATGGATGCAGTTTATTGAACTTCTGCTGGACATTCACTGCCATTATAAAGCTTGGGACATTTGTTAATGTAACTCTGATTGGATTTGTCTGAAAGAAGAGAGTCATAAACACCTAGGAAGACTAGAAGATGAGTGAATCATGGGCTAACTTTTATCTCTTGTACAAAACGTGAAGGCTATGAGCTACTCTTCAGCTCTTTATCTTCTGTAAGTGATGTATTTTGTGTGGTGTGGTTGTTTTGCTCCTTGAGGCTGTTGAGAACTTTTTCCCCTTCGAAGCAGAGACCAGGAGACGTTGGGATATCTTTCAAGCAGAAGTTCCTCTTTATTGAGAACTCGCTGTGCGTCGCTGCAGTCATCCAAGTCTAACTATAAGTAACTTTACAAGGTTATTTTATAGGCATTTTTGGAGGAGGGATTCTTGGAGGCGGAGACAATTTTCAAACAAAGCAAGTCAACATAATCAAATGCATAGACACTAATTCAATCAACCTAACGAATCCACGTCTGGGCCAGGGGGCTCCGACAGGTAGACACTAATCCAATCAACCTAACGAATCAACGTCTGGGCCAGAGGTCCTTTGAATCAACGTCTGGGTTCTCTGAATCTCTGTCAACCAACATGACTTGATTGAGACAAAGCACAGTTATAAAATGCATCAGAAAGTGGATAATCGAAGTTAAACATTTAAACAATTTGTAATTCCACAATTCCCCCTTTGAGAGTTCTAATAACTCTCACAAAATACAAATTTAGACACCTAAAAGTTAATTCTTGTAACTTGTAATCGTTACAGGCACATTGTACATGTTCTGTGTTGCTTATATGTAATTGCATGCTGACACAGAAAACAAACCATGCAATTAGGGTCCGTGAAGTTCTTACGGGTAGTAATATTTTCTGGTTGGAACTGTCATTTCCTCGTGAGAGGCGGGAGTCATTTGCTGAAAGAAACACTTGATACTGTGGATGCATAGATAGTACGCAAGTAGGAGAAACAACAGCAGAATTGCTATTTCCTTGATCCACAGCCAGGGTTTACCTAACAAGTTTCCGAACCATGAAGAATTATCTTCAGTCATCTGGTGTAATTTTGCTGAAAGACCAAGAATGTTTTGTTGGATTTTGTTCAAGTTCTCTGTTGGATCCATTAACCCGGTGCAGCATTCAGGACACTTTGCGTGATGTCCATGATGGTTAATAGTACGAAAATCTTGATCATGTTGATGGATGACTGAAGTTCCCGTATGTGAGTCTCTGCGTTGTGTATTTTTTTTCTTTCTTCTTTCTTTTTCTTGTGTGATAGTGAGTAGGCTCGGCAGTGGGTCTAGTTGTCTTTTAGAGGTTGTGGCTTCATACGCAGGTGAGAAGGTCGGTGCGTATGGGTCTCAGGACAGCCATCAAGTGGTATCTGCACAGAGGAAGAAAAAAAACAAAACAAAAGAGAACAACGGCACATAGCAGTATTTGTTGTAGAGTCTGCAAACATTAGGGTTGTATCCTCTGTTCAAATATAGTCTGCTATTGTTGTTCCTTCTTTCCCTATTTCTCAATTCCTGCGACACCTAAAGAACAGTGAGGTAAGGATGGACTAGTGGATGGGGAAGGCCTATGAGGAAATCTTCACCGCAGGGTTGTCCCCCGAAGCCTGTTGCTTTCGGTTCTTCCCTGGGCTCCTCACTGGTCCGTGTGTCCTATCCTATCCCTGCAGGTGGAGGAACAACTTTACAGTGTGACACATGAGTCCAGGCTTTCCTTCCCTGACACAACACTGCAGCTGCTGTAATCAACATCACTTGATGTGGTCCGTGCCACTTAGGCTCTAATGGCTTGTTTCTGAATGACTTTATCATAACCCACTGACCTGGGATGATTGTGTGTCCACCTTCTGGTGGAGTCTGCCAACATGACTCAACTCTCTCTTTGGCACTCTGCACTGCCTTTGTGAGGTTTTCACAGTAAGCGATCAGGGCATCTGAAGCAATGTGCACATCAGCATTTCTAAGATCAATCACACCTGGCATCTGCATTGGGCGTCCAGTAATAATCTCATGAGGGCTCAGTCCTACTGATCTGTTAGGTGATGCTCTCATACTACACAGTACTGCGGGCAGTGCTTCCACCCATGGTACTCCTTCCTGATGCATTTTGCTTAGCCTGGTTTTGATTGTTCTGTTTGATCGTTCAACCTGTCCTGATGCTTGTGGCCTATAGGGACAGTGAAGGTTCCACTTAATCTTCAACATTCTAGACACTTCCTTGACTACCTGTCCTGTGAAGTGGGTACCTTGATCTGAGTCAATGCAATCTGGTAATCCCCATCTGGGAATGAAATCAGTGACAATACATTTAGCAGTATGTGCAGCTGTAGCACGCCCTGTTGGATAAGCTTCTACCCATCTTGAGAACTTGTCTATTACTACCAAAACGTCAGTTTTTCCTTTACAAGGGGGCAACGATATGTAATCAACTTGCAGGTGACGAAATGGCCCTGGTGGAGCTGGGGTATGTGCTGCTGGTGTAGTGGCTGCTGGTACATCATTATTTTTCTGACATGTAACACATCTCTTGACTGTTTTAGTGGCTGCGTTTCTGAATTTTGGATTCCACCATTGATTTGAGAACCTGTGATTCATCGTTGCTGGACCACTATGACCCAAACTGTGTATTTGTTGAGCCAAATATGGCAACAGTGATTTGGGAGCAACATACTTTCCCCCTTTGGTCCAGCAGCCGGATGAATCCACAGTGGCTCCTTTGTCTAACCATGTCCATGCTTCATATAGAGGAACGTCTTTATACAGATTAATAATTGATTCAGGAGGTAGAATTGTATTCTGTGCTGTACTACCTGAACACACTTGTACAGTTGCATAGAAACAAGCCTGTTTAGCCGCTACATCAGCAAGAGCATTACCTTTAGCTTCCGTAGTATTAGTTGTGAGATGTGCTTTCACTTTGATCACTGCTAATTTCTTTGGAAGTTTCATGGCAAACATTAAATCTTTCACTAATCCAGCATGCTTAATGGGGGATCCAGCAGAAGTTAGAAATTTTCTGGTTTGCCAAATGACACCAAAATCATGAATTACCCCAAAAGCATACCTGGAATCTGTGTAGATATTTGCAACCGATCCTGAAGCTAGCGTGCATGCTCTAGTTAAGGCTACTAGTTCTGCAGCTTGAGCTGAAAAATGATCTGGAAGACGACCTGAAGCAACTACTTCAGTGGTGGAAGTTACTGCATATCCTGCTCGTCTGTTACCTTCAATAACTTGAGCTGAACCATCAACAAACAACTCCAATTCTGCGTTCTCTATGGGAGTTTCTGCTATTTCACTTGTTGCTGCACATGTAAGCGTAACACAATCATGAGTCATTCCGCCTTCATCCTCTAACACAAATTCAGTCATTGCAGACATCATACATGAGGATGGGTTTGTGACTGGTGCACGCTGTATAACAATATTCGGGGCTGTGAGAGTTGCTAACCAATTTCCCCAACGGGAGGAGGTGACAGAAGTGACTTTTGCTTGATTCATTAGTGCGGACACTGCGTGAGGGCATTTCACGTTTACAGTCTGACCTAACACCATTCCTGATGAAGCCTGAAGCGCTAGATGCACTGCCTGTACTGCTCTGAGGCATGGGCCCATACCTTGAGCGACTATGTCAAGTTTACTGGAATAGTAATGAATTGGGCGTAAGCTGCCCCCATGATCTTGCATTAGACATGCAGTCATAAAGCCTAAGTGTTCATGGACATAAAGCACAAAGGGTCTATCAGATTGGGCAATTCCTAATGCTGGTGTTTGGCATAGTGCTCTCTTCAAATCATTAAAAGCTTTGAGATGAAGTTCTTCCATACAAACAGTATCTGAATCTTTACCATGGCCTTTCAACAAATCATAGAGAGGCTGAGCAATCGAGGCATAGTCTTCAATCCAAGGTCTACAATAACCTGTTGTTCCTAAAAATGAGCGGAGTGTTTTAATGGTAGTAGGCGGAGGTATGGCTTTGACTGAAGCCGCTCGATCCTGTGTAATGGATCTATTTCCTGCACCAATTGTTTGACCCAGAAATGTGACTTGCTTTTTAGCGATTTGAGCTTTGTGAAAGCTGCATTTGTGTCCTTTTTTATGCAAATAGTCCAACAATGATGCCAATTCAGTTTGATGTACCTCATGATCTGTTGAGGCAATCAAAATATCATCGACATATTGGATCATAGTGGACTGTTTTACCGGACATTCTAGGTCACACAAATCACGCCTGACAGCCTGATGATATATGGTTGGGGAGTTTTGATATCCCTGTGGCAATCGTGTCCACTGGTATTGTTCATAGTCAACTGTGAAAGCTAACCATGGCTGGCTGTCAGAGTGCAACGGTACAGAAAAGAATCCATTAGACATATCAATTACTGAAAAAATCTTACAATCTAATGGTAAGCCATTACAAATTGTAGATGGATCTGCCACTAGGGGGGTGATTTTATCAATATTTTTATTGGCTACTCTGTAGTCTATTGTAAGTCTCCATGTCCCATTAGATTTCTTGATGGGCCATATGGGTGAATTACATGGACTGTTGGTTTTAACTAGCACTCCTTGCGTCAGCAAATTTTCTACAATAAGTTTGATTCCCTGTATAGCTTCCTTATTAATCGGATATTGTTTGGTGACCGGAGGTGGAGTTCCTGTCAATTTAACTGGTTCTACACCTGTCAACAACCCACAATCATCCTTGTCTTTAGCCCAAATTGGATGATTCTGTAAGAAAGCATACTCGGGAGGGGTTGCATTATTGGTAGACAACTGTGCTGAGGAAATTCTTATGCTAGTAGATTCTGAGGACATATCTAAAGTTAGATTTATTTGTCTCAGAAGATCCATGCCTAAAATTGCACCTGTATTTAATGGAGCGCATAGCAATTTTGTAGTCAGAGTTTTTGGGCCAAATTGTACCTCTATGGGCGGAGTTTCATACAAAACAGAATCTTCACCTATTACACCAGTTAAACAAAGTTTGGTTTTCTTGTATGGGATGTTTAAACCTTGTGCCAATTTTGTAGGGATTACTGTAATTTCTGCACCTGTATCAAGCAAAAAATCAATCTCTTTCTCTTTTATGCTACCTTTCACAAAAATTCTTTGGTCATTGTGTTGGATTACAGCGGAAAGGTAGCTACTCACAGCCCCAACAATTAGTTTTTTTCTTGGTCTTGTTGTGCTTTTAGAAGAGCCTGAACTAGCTGTCCTACAGTTTCAGTGGTCACTGGCGGAACTACTTCAGGGTTGTGTGCAGGCTGAGAAGGAGCAGAATTATGCATAGCATTTCTTTTACTATCCTGCAACTTCTTCCTACACTCTTTCTCCCAATGTCCTAATTTTCCACAGTATTTGCATTTGTTTTCCCTTTTAGACCATCTATTGTCTTGTTTCGTTGTGTTAAACGTCGCTGCTGCTACTCTTACTTTTGCCTTGACATCAGCATCTCTTTCCCATGTAGCTAACCTGTCTAGGTTACTTCTGAGAGTTCTGTTAGACCAAGTTAGATCTAAGAATGGTAAAGCTTTTCTGTATTCGGCCACAAGGCCATCTGACCAGATACGAACTAGGGGTCCCTTGTCCTCTAGCACACTTTCAGGGTCATCAACAATTCCACTGTAAATTACAGCTGACTGACAAAATCTCTCAGTATATTCACTCACAGATTCTTCTTTCCTTTGCACACAGTTAGTGATTCTGGACCAGTCTATTTTGGGTCCCATGATATTCTTTAGAATTTTCAAAACACCTTCTCGTAAATCACCCTTACTGGCATTTCGCAGTTCAGAAGCAACAGCAGATTCAAAACTGTTGAATTCAGATTCAGTTAGGATTTGTGACATCAGCTGCGTGACTTCTGCCAACGACATGTCATAAAGACGCATTTTACTGATCAATGTTCTTCTAAATTCAGAAAAATGTGTGCGTGCTGACGGTAAACTCTGAGATAGTCTCTCTATATCTTTAGGACATAAAGCTTCGGCAACAGTTTGTATTTGCACAACAGAAGAATTGAGAGGAACACTATCATTCTCCTCAATTCCCTGAGATCTCCTCCTAGCACCACACACATTGACAGAATTTACAGGCACATCAGTTACTGATTGGAGAGCTACATCTGTTTCAAAAATCGCTTGTAAATCAGGGTAAATGTGATCAGACTGACTAAATTCCACATCAGTTATTACTGCAGCTTTCTTGCGGTTCAATTTCTTAGTCAAAGTGGATACTCTAGCACGGAGCTCTTTGTTCTGTTCCTCTAACTCTGAGTTACGCTGCGACTGTTGTGTAGCTAGCGCTAACCCAAATTCTCTGTGGCAGCAGATAATGCCTTTCACATTGTTCTTTCGAATACTTGCTCCTAGCACCTTTTTACACTCATCTACAGACCAAATCTTGTCTGGATGAATCTCATATTTCTGCGTTAGTTCTTGTCTAACTTTTTCAGTGACCATTAGGTCCATTTGTTCCCCTAACAGCGTTTTGAATTCACTATCTGACCACAAAGGAGTCGCAAGACCACCTTTTTCAGTTGTGGGGATCAGTCTAGCATTCTTTCTAAACATTTTGTGAGTTTCTTTGTTACCACACAATCAAAACACTAAAACTTCTCTGATCCACAGAGGGTACGCTTGTTAACACATCAACTATTGTTAACCTTCCCTGGCAAAGCAGAGGATAACACCAATTACTAGCACTTTATGCTAAATCTTCCCTGCATGAACAGAGGATAACCAATTATTCTTCCCTGCCAAAACAGAGGGTAACAAAATATTAACACGTAATGTTAATCTTCCCTGCAAGAACAGAGGATCACAAATTCTTCCCTGCCAAAACAGAGGATAACTTTCATCTCTAAAAGAAAAAACTTTAGAGGATAAACTTAGTTAAACTAAACCCTACAGCTGTCTGTTAACTCTTCTCTGACGGCGCAGAGGATACAAATTTGCACTGGTCTTAAAGGTTCTTTTGGATAGAGTGACACTCACCAAACCCTTGGTTGTACAGAAAGATTCAGACTGGAACGAAATCAGATCTTTGTTGAGCTTGAAGTTTCAATCTGGATTCAGGTGAGGAGCTCTATCCGGGGCACGGCACCATCTGTTGAGAACTTTTTCCCCTTCGAAGCAGAGACCAGGAGACGTTGGGATATCTTTCAAGCAGAAGTTCCTCTTTATTGAGAACTCGCTGTGCGTCGCTGCAGTCGTCCAAGTCTCAATCTTAAGTGACTTTACAAGGTTATTTTATAGGCATTTTTGGAGGAGGGATTCTTGGAGGCGGAGACAATTTTCAAACAAAGCAAGTCAACATAATCAAATGCATAGACACTAATTCAATCAACCTAACGAATCCACGTCTGGGCCAGGGGGCTCCGACAGGTAGACACTAATCCAATCAACCTAACGAATCAACGTCTGGGCCAGAGGTCCTTTGAATCAACGTCTGGGTTCTCTGAATCTCTGTCAACCAACATGACTTGATTGAGACAAAGCACAGTTATAAAATGCATCAGAAAGTGGATAATCGAAGTTAAACATTTAAACAATTTGTAATTCCACAAGGCGTTGCAGTGTGACTGATTCTGTCTCTTCTGCGTCATAAGGTGCATAGAGTAGAAGGACTATGTCTACACCTAGTGCCCTTAATCATGGGTGCTCCGTGTCATTTATAGCCTACACATTACTGCAAACCAAATGTAAATCATGTTTGAATGCCCTTCATGTGGTCAGTAACGTGTTTGTGTTGTTTTTAGGCTCCTGTTAAAGCTGCAGCCAAACAGAAAATCTCCAAACCCATGAAGATCAGCGCTCCTCGTGTTGGTGGCAAGCTCTAAGATCATGTTTTAGTGTTTTGTTTATTAATAAAGGGTTCACTATCAACCTTCAGTGTCCTCCAAGTATTGATTTCATTAATGTTCAGTGATAAACAGTGACATCAAAACACAGTGTTTGCTGATTGAACAGGTGCTCATCTCTGCTGCAGATGATTGTTTTTGATTATTTGATTGGAGAACACTGCATATTACTAATCTTATTCAGTCTTTAGCCCTATTCGGATGGTAATTGTTTCTCAGGGGGACGCAAGTGATTTTCAGCATATACAGGGTGTAGTTGGTGATTTTAATGCCGTCTGAATCCAGAATGTAGGTGTTTATCTCTCACCACCCTCGTAAACATCTCCGGCCGAAATATCTACTGTTTTTAGACAAACACAAGGTCGTGTGGTAATTTAATTGCCGTCCAAATCCACATCTCTGAGTTTACGAGAAGAAATTAATTCAAAATTCAGTTTTTAATCCCTTTTTGAGTACTCCCGAACACTGTAAGGTAATGTTGTACTTGTGTAATTTGCATATTTATTTCTGAAATGCTGGAAAGTATTTAAAAGAACAATATTTCATAACTGCTCCACCACAGCAAGAGAAGAAAAGCATGTAAACATTCGAAATGGGTCTTTATTATGGCAGAAGCAGGTATGCAATACAATTTTAAAATGTGTATTATAAACAGATATCGCGTATAATTATATACAAGTATAGCACATCTATTTTCCTATTTTTAAATCGATTTAAATAGTCAAAAAATAAATAGGATTGTACACCCACCGGCCACTTTATTAGGTACACCTGTTCAATTGCTTGGTAACACAAATTGCTAATCAGCCAATCACATGGCAGCAACTCAATGTATTTAGGCATCTAGATGTGGTGAAGACGACTTGCTGAAGTTCAAACCGAGCATCGGAATGGGGAAGAAAGGGGATTAAAGTGACTTTGAACGTGGAATGGTTGTTGGTGCAAAATCAACAAGGTTTAAAGATGGCGCTGCTATGTTCGGTCGCCGTCCAGGGGTCCGTTCTTCGTACAACGCTAACTCAGTTAGCTGGATTTGATTGTTGCCGATTTCACTTGATCTTGGATCATTTGGTTCTTCGAAGCTCATCCTGGAGTTGCTGTCATAGCAACAGGTCTGTAAGCTTAAACCTGCTCGGGAGCAGCTTATTTCATGTAAACAGGATTAGATTGCATCTTTTTAAGCAGAATTGATACTTAATATCTGCCCCAGCCACTGCTACTTTATTACAAGAGTACCCTGCTGGTCCAGGCGGAATCATTTCAAATAAAAATAATTTAAAAATGAATTTGAAAATAAGATAACAAAGTTGTGTAGTCTATAATACTATAGACACAGCCAGTTTTACTCATTGACAGATTTCTTAGTGATGAAATAATTACTTTATAATTGTATTGGAGTCTTACACGCATGCTATACAGTTAATCTGAGCTGTGCATTAATCTGAGTAATGATAGATATTATGGGATGTGGCTTGATGGAGCGCAGGAGATGCAGATAACATGATCTTTAAGAAACTGTAATTAATGCGGTCACGTAACAAATCTGTTTCAAAGATAAAATTAAATGAATTGCTAATTACAACACTGAAGTAAAAATGTAAAGCCTGTACAAATGCTAGAAATCGTGAATATAAATAATTGGGAACCATGTAACAAAAATTACAAATAAATTAAAAACAGTCCACATTTCATTTATCTATTATAACATTTATGTAGTTTTGTTCGCTTGGCTGTTTCCTTATAAAAGTCCAGAAATTTGTCAAGTTTTTCGTCAGGTGTCTTTTTTTAATGATATGATGTCATTACGTTGCTGTCTTGCTGCCAGCCAATCACTGCACTGCTGATCGTGGTTTCGAGTATCAATACATCTGCCCTTTTTGGGGAACACGAGAACGCGCCGTAATCTTAGACAATTTAATCCAGATATTTTAATCTAATACGCAAATTCATTTGAAGAACCAAATTAGCCAGAGATCAGTTATCAGGATTAGAAGATCTGGCATCTTTCAGATCATCTCAGATGTATTAAGCGAGGTAAGAAGAACGTACCCCAGGCCGCTCCGCTAAGACTGCTTTATTTACTTTTTTACTTACTTTTGATTTCTCTTTTTACACACATAACGTCTGCACTGATCACCTACGACAAAAGTACACTCTTGGACATTGGAAACCGCTTCACTAACCTGGTTCAGGACACTTTATCACCAAATCCGAATCCATCGTGGCCTCTTGAGATTCTTCGGAACGCGGGGAACAAAGACCACAGGAGACAGAACAAGAAACACCGTGGAAATAGCGCGAGAGAGAGGGAGGGCACGTTGTCTCAAAAACTTTGATTTATTGCCCTCATAAAAATCCCTCCCACTGAGTCCCCCAATCCCTCCCACCCTCGCCCATAACTGGACATCTGTTTTGGACACCTGTTGTACACCTCCCCCAGCATCAGATGATGAACTGATTATTAGGTCTGCTGTGTTTAAGGAATTTTTATGACTTGTGTGTGTGGGGGTTCATTGTTATGTGGTTTAAACTTTTAAATGGTGAAATTGTGTTAAAGGGAAGTTTTTATTAAAGTGTTTTTTTCACATAGTGTAAAAACGTGCAATGATTTATTTTTTCTCTACAACACGTCTTGTTGTAGAGGTAAAACAGTGTTAGGCAAAGTCAGAAAATAAAACATTACATACGTTTGAAGAGTTAAAGAAGAGGTATAACAAAATAGTAGCAAACACGCACGTTAACACTAGAAATTAGTGCCTTATCTTACCGTGTTTGTGAAATAAAAAATATCAGTCCGTTTTAAAAAGTAAAAAAGAGCCTTTAAATAAACGAACATCATTAAAACAAGACTATCGTTGTATTCAGAAAAAACTGTAAATAGTAGAGATGGTGTCTTATCTTACCGAGTTGTGAAATAAGATCATACTGTTTAAAAGTAAAAAAGAGCCTTTAAATAAACGAACATCATTAAAACAAGACTATCGTTGTATTCAGAAAAAACTGTAAATAGTAGAGATGGTGTCTTATCTTACCGAGTTGTGAAATAAGATCATACTGTTTAAAAGTAAAAAAGAGCCTTTAAATAAACGAAAATCAGAGGGGTTTTGTTCGTTAAAACAAGACTATTCTGCAGTAGTCTGTCGTTACAAGTTAGTTTGACAGAGTTAAAGAAGAAAGGCTGTCTTATCTTACCGAGTTGTGAAATAAGATCATACTGTTTAAAAGTAAAAAAGAGTTTTAAAAATAAACGAACGCCGTTAAAACAAGACTATCATGCGCTAGTCTGTCGCTGCGAGTTAGACAAGAAAGTCAGTTACGATAGAAAGACAAAGAACCCCGCGTGTCTAGAGCTGGTCCGTCAAACAACGTTCTCCGTCCGTGCCAAACTCCAAATGACGAGCGGAGACCCGGGTGACCAAACCACGCCTACGACCAACCCCCTAACACGTGTGAGGCGATAGCCCCCGGATGTAACGACGGGGTTTAAAAAGATTTAAAATAATTAAAGTATGTTTTAACGTTAGAACGAGCGTTATTTTAATAAATCTATACCCGTTCTTTAATTAATGAAAACCTTCTCACTTTTAAAACTGTTTATTCTTTTAAAACTCTAGTTCATAGGAAAAACGTTCTTTATTTTATCTTATTTAGTTATTCACAAATGATTCCTTTACTCTAGTGTTTATGTCAAGTTAAGATATAACAGACTCTTTAAAATTAACTTATACATGTTTTTTTCCGTTTAACCAAACAACTCTAGTTCATAGGAAAAAACGTTGTTTATTTTATTTTATTTGCTTAATTCGTGTATTCCTTAAATAGATATGTGTTTTTGTCTTTTGAAAATTAGCTTATACAAGTTGTCTTTTAAACAAAAAATCACTAATACACATAGGCCTTTATTTTTATTTAATTATTCGTACTTAATTCAGTCACCCCTATTATTTACTCTCTGATTTTTGTTAAACTTAAGACATCACGCTATGATGGTGCTATAAAAAATTAGACAGAGCTAAGCAAGAGTCCTTTTAAATATAACGTCTGTATTGTTTTATTTTACACGTTGATTTTGTCAATCTTAACTTCTAGCATGTTAAAACGCGCGTAAAAATATCTGACAGGACCGAGCAGTGTAATAAAATCAGCAGGATTCTCTGTGATTTTCCATTCCGTGAGGTTTGTAACGTTATCTATTAATTGAGACACAACAAAGAAATGCAAATATCACGTCCCAGGATGTATCCGGGCGTGTCCGGCCTCGTGATTACTGAAGCGTTGTAACAGTTTAGCAATTGAAGTGTTTGAACTGTTTGAAGTGGTATGGCATGTACATTTTGTTAGAAGGTTAGTTAAAGCCGTAGATCAAAGGACAGCCATCGCATCAATTTTATGAGGGACACCTGCGCGTGTGAACTCTGTCAAAAGTTCACTGGATGGTCAACACGCACACACACACGCACATTCACTCCTACATTTAAACATTTAGACTTTTACAAATGAAAAACTTTTTAGAAGTTTATCTAATGAAAAACAGGTTGATTAAACAACGATATGACATTTGTTTTAACAAATACATTTTTAGATCTTTCAAACCTAAAACCATGAAGCTCTAAACAAACCAAAGATTAGAAGTAGTCAAACGATCCTCTGATGAACACAAGACGGTTACAGAGTCTTTCTTTATGAATTAACCCTAAATTAGACTAAAAATGAGCTGTGGTGAGGGTGTTTGCAACAAAAGTAGTTCTTAAACAAGCTGCAACAAATGTCTCACAGAATCTTTACGACAGATTAGACTTTCTTGCACACTTTAAAAATGGTTTTATTAAACGTGTGTTTAAATGCAGCATGTTTATTTTTGCACTATAATGGTTTATTTTATTAAAATAAAAACAACTGGTCTATATAGTTTTATTTTTTACTAAGATTTGATCAAATAACTGATATAAGAAACATGCAAATATTCGATAAGTCCATCTTATCATCCCCAAACTGATGTGTCTGACGGTTTGTGACAAATATCTTTGACTTTTGACTGATACAGACTTTAAGATGTTAAGTTATTGTAAATTATCATACGTTTTAAATGTGTAAATCGTATATGTTGTTTTTACATTTTGTTGTTAAGAAATGTTTTCATTTTAATCTAGCCTACTTAGTATATCTGTATAAGAACAAATATACATTTTCACTTAAAACTTGTCTGTAAAATAATTACACCTACAGACATGTTTAAAAAGTTTTAAACATATTCTGGGTCGCTAAAGTAAGTCATGATGTCTATGGTCTTTAAATTAAACTTTAGTTTTATTCTTTAATTTCTTTAAAATAGCCTGATGATAATGAAGCCCAGTGTTTTTCTCACACGAGTAGATAACTCTTAGGATGTGTTTGTGACAAACACGTCATTTTTTACTTCAAATGTATGACTGAACTTTTCTCATTTGACAGACCGTGATGTTTAACAGTCGGAGGGAATACAAGTTGTTTTCATGAAACTTTATCGATGTAAATTTCTCACCTAGAACACAAGATTGTACATTTTGACTATTTGACTCTTTTGTAAGTAGCATGGCATTTGAAAAGGTTTACCAAAAAATTAAAGCAGCGTATGTGTTTTCAACATGAAAGAGTTGTACAAGGTTATTTCAACTATCATCATCGTTTCTTTTTGATCCTAACAAACTGGTAATGAATTTCTATGACAGGTTTTACAGTTCTCATACTATATGCGTAAATAGCTGTGCTACAACATTTATGATTATTTTTTGAATACCAACAGACTTTTGTTAGCGATGTGGCACATCTAAGATATTTATTTTAGTGCAAACTGTCCACACGAAAAACAGGTATTGCTGTCTTACCCTTAAAACTATTACAACTGAAACTATTGCACTGAAAGGTGTACATTCATTTAAGTTTGAGCATGTTAAAATTCCACGCTCTTGTAAAGAGCATTGATACATTTCATCCACAATCATTCAAGAGACAAAATCACTAAGTATAGCAAGACAAGAAAATGTGTATAAAGCAGATAGAACCTAAACAGTTGTGCAAGTTTATTAAACGCTGATTTGTAAAGGATATTTTTTACCCGCAGGATTTAGTCATCTTGCTCAGATAGCAGACGACACAATTCACATTTTGTTTCTATGTCTGTATTGTTTTAAGACTCCTCTACAAGATCATGCTAATCCTTGCATGGGAAAGCGTGCATGACGAGTGCATACTTAATCATTTAAGAAAATCATTGAACATTTGACTGAACTTTTTTTTTTTTTTTTTTTTTTTTTTTTTTTGACAAACCGCCAATTCAAATTACTTCCCTCCGCAGAATCTTTTTCAACACCACGACATTAAAGTTATTATCATTATCAGTCACTATCGCCAGCTTCTGTGGCTCAAATTAAGCGACATCTCTGGTGTGCGTAAGCATGTACAATGGGCGCATGCGGTAAACATCTTTGTCAGTCCAATTATCATATTTGTTAGATGTAATGTAAACAATATTATGATAACTATGATGTTCCATGTTTTTGTAAAGGTTATAGAAACAATTCAAACATAATCTTTACATAGGAATTATCTTTGCTCAAAGCGAATTGACTAAAATCATTGAATTACAAAATGCAAAAGTGTATACATCATTTAAGAAAAAGCGCTATAATGCATACAGAAATCCCCCTCTCAATCTATTGTGACCGATCACGATTATGTATGAAGCGGTTCACATTTTGGTTGTCGGACTGCATAAGTCGTTACTATGACTGTGATGTAGGTGAGGCCTTCTCTCCGAGACCCATCAGTATACAAAATTAAGAAAAACTTCTTGAGAGTGTTTGACTAAGTCGCTATGGTTTAGCGGTTAGGATCAAATCAGATCCCATATGGTCTAGCGGTTAGGATACCTGGTTTTCACCCAGGTGACCCGGGTTCAACTCCCGGTATGGGAAGTAATGTTTTGGGGATGAGTCGTGATCTAAGGGTTAGAGAGTCGGACTCGTAATCCGAAGGTAATGTTCACGGCGGGTGTGTGTGGAGGGTGTGTGTGTGTGTGTGGAGGGGTGTGTGGGTGTGTGTGTGTGTGTGTATCCACTGCTGGGTGTGCGTGTGTGTTCACTGCGGGGGGTGTGTGGGCACTTTGGAGGAGGGTTAAATGCAGAGCACGAATTCCGAGTATGGTTCATCATACCTGGTAGCATGTCACTTTCACTTCTTTTTGTTTAAGAAGTGAAAACAAAACTGTGCAGTTGGGGACACTTAATTTCTAGCGATTAGCGTAAATTTGATTTCACAGATACTATTTAAACTAAACTTAGCTAGACAATGACAACTCCGAATTCAATAATGAAATACCTTTAACTGAAAATTGTGTGTTTAATCTTATTGCTATACATTACTGACACTCTAGCCTCCAACTTGACACTGTTAAGTGCTTTGACACAATCTGTATTGTTAAACGCGCTATATAAATAAAGGTGACTTGATTTGTTTAGGTCAATTATCTATCTATTTGATGTGAGACACCCATTAAGTTTAGACACGAAAATTAAGGCGTTCTGTTTTATCAACTGAAACATATCTAACCATCGGGGTCAAAGTTACATATTCGCTAAGTTTGAGATTGTACACAGTATTGAAAAGGCTACAGAACAAAATATCAAGGATTTATTTATTTATGTTTTGTAGCTCAAGAGAGCAAGTCACTAAGAAAACTATCATATGAATACAGAAAATCCGCTCACGAGCATCTGGGGCATATTTTTGTAAATGCTGTTTTAAATTAGTTTTTTCTTACATCTAGAACTCTTGTTCAGATGTAACACATGATGGGCACGTTTTATTCGACGTACTCATTTCTTTCAACATTACCGCTTGAGATTAAAGCCTAGGTAATGTGAACGCAATTAAGAAACACATCAATATACCCTTTGAAAAGATTATAGACACAGTCGTTTATACAGGAAATATGTTTACACAGCAGAAACATGTAACGTCATAACAAAGGCCTAATACTGTCTCTTCTAAATATATTGTTAAAGTTGCTTTTGATGGCCTGCCCCGCTAGATGATACCGGGCTATGCATTTCATTGTTTTTAGATGAAAACTATTCTCAGAAACTGGTCAAACATTATAAGATAATAAAAGGGTAGTCCTTCTACAAGAGATTGTTTTAACAGAGATTGTGACGTACTGTAGAGCTTTTTTCGGGTCTGTCTACAAAGAGGCCACGAGACACAACCCCCTCGATCTTACTATTTCTCTGTTACGTGTATATCTAATTCATTTAGAACACAAAGTTGCACGCTACAAGTTGAAGATAGTGTGGAAACAGTATTTCTTTGCACACGTCTCTAAACATGCCCATAATAAATAAATCACAGATGTCATGTAGTTAATTCATTGAAAGGTGCATGTTTTTTTTGACCGTTTTAGACACATGTTTTAAGAATTCATCTGACTTTGATCCTGGGGGAAACAGCGGCTGTGTGTTGTCATGATTGTCTTCAAAATCGATCCACTTTTATTTAAACGATGTTGCATGAAGTTACTGTATTCAACAGCACAGTCCCTTGAAATATTGCAGTTTAGCTTTTTTCCCTTCTAAACATGTATTTAGCTTAAATATTAGATGTCATAACTGTTGTTGAATTTATAACATATATTTCACCAAACCTAGAGGACTGAAAATAGGTTTAGCATAAGTCTGCATTTCAGCCGTTAACCCGAAAATGTAAGACAACTGAGATTTCATTACTGAGATAATCTACAGAATGCGAAACAAGCTCACAGTTACATTAGAGTATTGGTTATGTTGAATATTATTTGTTACTGTTTCAGAGGTTTAACGACTCATTACTTGAAGACTGTACTGTATAAATTACAAAGTTTTCCACCGTAGTAGGCCGAGTCTGAAACCAGGCCTGTAGAAAGAATAAACCAGCCTTATAAACTCACTGATTTGTTTAACAACTTTAAAATATAATCTGCACGAGCCATACGCTCTTAAAATCGATAGTGCGCAAAACATATGTAAAAGGACGGATAACATATTAACGTGATGTTTTAGTTTCTTACACAACAGAGCATTACTTAACGTTTTTATTAAGTTTTAATATAAAAGATAATAGTCTGTTAACAATGTAGATGCTTTTATTATGAAAGCGCACAAAGAACCGCTGAAGCAGGTACTGTTTGTTAACACGGAATGAATTGAAATAATAGACTACCATAAGCTTATTTACACTGCGCTGAATGTAAAACTCTTAAACAGAAACATTAAAACATTTCAAACCTGTCAAACAACCGCTTCAATACATTCCTCTTATGAAAACGTTTAAAATAGAATACTGTCAAACAGAACCTTGTCTGCAAGTTGTAAATTGCTTGAAAACGCACGAATCTACGCATTTCACAGTACATACACAGATGCGCGTTTTCTTTTGCGTATGTCTCTAAACAACAGCTAAGTAAATGACTTGCGTCATTTTAAGGCGACTAGTGTATATTTTTTTTCTTTTGACACCAGCGTTTTAGACGTCTGTCTTTCAAACCAGACCCAGATGTCTCGATATTTTGCTCTTCTTTTTATGAAAACGTGCGGTAAGCAGTTTTGTCCTCATCTGCAGTAGGCTATACAGAAGCGTTTTAATACGTCATAAATTTCAATAGTTAGATAGCAAATGCGACTGTTTATTACTGAGGTAAGTCACAGCAGAGTTGCATTCTAGTTTTATATTTAACATTTTTCATCTACCTACATGTTTAAGGACGCTACCGTTCTAGGTCGCTTTACGCCGTTGTGAGATATAAACCACAAAGTTTTTTTCATAGTGTTAAGCTTTGAAACCAGAACGATTTTCCATGACTTTGTGCGTTCTTTCTGTATGAAGTTTCATCGTCCTTATCTTATCTCCCACCGCCTAAATGTATTTGTTAGGCCTTACGTTTGTTAGTTTTCGCTGTTCATAAGTTTCTACGAATTTGTTTGATTCAATAAAATATCGTGTCTTCATTTGAGACATTTATGTCACATTATACGTAATACATATTTCTTATTAAATTAAAACTTATCTTGGGCGTGACCAATGTTTACGAATACCCGGGGACAACCCACCCTGTAGCCGCGCAAGGCGGGGTCCAAACACTAAAACATCGACGACTGACCTGATCAACTCTGTTGCGTCCATTTTGAAAGTGCTGACGGCGGAGCTACCGGCTTGTCGATCAAAACGTTATCTACAGTATACGGACCAACTTCAACAAGCCAATTTGCCTGAGCTCTGCAATATATCTACTAATAAGGCTGAACCATAACCGGAAATTGAAACTGAAATTGAGTGGACAGTCCGGATCGGCGTCAATCGTTTAGGGAACAAAGTTTATCTCTTGGAGAGATTTGAATTCTGAACAGGATGTCTGAAGTTACACGCAAGGTGATGGAGCGTGACCGGAGTTCTGCCGCAGCTACGGATGATCAGCTGAGGTGCGGCTGCCCCGCGGGGAAAACATGTCATTTAATTGACTTCATAGACACCGCGTACAAACCGCATTACCGAGGACAGATGATTAAACTGATGCAAACGGTCATCGAGCATACGTGCGATCCGAATCACGATTGTACGGAAGATACCAAACGTGTAAAAAATCTCAAGAATGAAATGGGCTTTGTAAGAAGCCTAAAAAATACCCCATGGCCTGATTTGACTAGCATGTTTATTTACAGCAAAGAGCCGGTCTGTATAACCACCAGAGAAATTCTGGATATGATGACTGAACGTAGGGATCAGATGGGACTTTACGAGGTTCTCTGTCTGTGTACGTGTGTAACGGACTTATGCACGTCGCTGGTTGCAAAAAATTTTGAATCCGTGATATGTGAAATTATTGAATCGCAGGTCAATTTCATTTTACACAAAAACGTATTGGCCGTCAGAGATTTTCTTTGCTGGCTAGACCACTGTGTGTAACTGTGATTTGAACATTTTCTTCACTAATTCAATGTATGTTCATCGATATATTGTTGAAATAAAAGGATGTCTCAACTTCATAAAAATGTCTTTATTTAAAATGTAACGTTACAGATAACAAGTTTTCTTTTTTCTTATCAATTTAATGATATTTAATAAGAAATATGTATTACGTATAATGTGACATAAATGTCTCAAATGAAGACACGATATTTTATTGAATCAAACAAATTCGTAGAAACTTATGAACAGCGAAAACTAACAAACGTAAGGCCTAACAAATACATTTAGGCGGTGGGAGATAAGATAAGGACGATGAAACTTCATACAGAAAGAACGCACAAAGTCATGGAAAATCGTTCTGGTTTCAAAGCTTAACACTATGAAAAAAACTTTGTGGTTTATATCTCACAACGGCGTAAAGCGACCTAGAACGGTAGCGTCCTTAAACATGTAGGTAGATGAAAAATGTTAAATATAAAACTAGAATGCAACTCTGCTGTGACTTACCTCAGTAATAAACAGTCGCATTTGCTATCTAACTATTGAAATTTATGACGTATTAAAACGCTTCTGTATAGCCTACTGCAGATGAGGACAAAACTGCTTACCGCACGTTTTCATAAAAAGAAGAGCAAAATATCGAGACATCTGGGTCTGGTTTGAAAGACAGACGTCTAAAACGCTGGTGTCAAAAGAAAAAAAAATATACACTAGTCGCCTTAAAATGACGCAAGTCATTTACTTAGCTGTTGTTTAGAGACATACGCAAAAGAAAACGCGCATCTGTGTATGCACTGTGAAATGCGTAGATTCGTGCGTTTTCAAGCAATTTACAACTTGCAGACAAGGTTCTGTTTGACAGTATTCTATTTTAAACGTTTTCATAAGAGGAATGTATTGAAGCGGTTGTTTGACAGGTTTGAAATGTTTTAATGTTTCTGTTTAAGAGTTTTACATTCAGCGCAGTGTAAATAAGCTTATGGTAGTCTATTATTTCAATTCATTCCGTGTTAACAAACAGTACCTGCTTCAGCGGTTCTTTGTGCGCTTTCATAATAAAAGCATCTACATTGTTAACAGACTATTATCTTTTATATTAAAACTTAATAAAAACGTTAAGTAATGCTCTGTTGTGTAAGAAACTAAAACATCACGTTAATATGTTATCCGTCCTTTTACATATGTTTTGCGCACTATCGATTTTAAGAGCGTATGGCTCGTGCAGATTATATTTTAAAGTTGTTAAACAAATCAGTGAGTTTATAAGGCTGGTTTATTCTTTCTACAGGCCTGGTTTCAGACTCGGCCTACTACGGTGGAAAACTTTGTAATTTATACAGTACAGTCTTCAAGTAATGAGTCGTTAAACCTCTGAAACAGTAACAAATAATATTCAACATAACCAATACTCTAATGTAACTGTGAGCTTGTTTCGCATTCTGTAGATTATCTCAGTAATGAAATCTCAGTTGTCTTACATTTTCGGGTTAACGGCTGAAATGCAGACTTATGCTAAACCTATTTTCAGTCCTCTAGGTTTGGTGAAATATATGTTATAAATTCAACAACAGTTATGACATCTAATATTTAAGCTAAATACATGTTTAGAAGGGAAAAAAGCTAAACTGCAATATTTCAAGGGACTGTGCTGTTGAATACAGTAACTTCATGCAACATCGTTTAAATAAAAGTGGATCGATTTTGAAGACAATCATGACAACACACAGCCGCTGTTTCCCCCAGGATCAAAGTCAGATGAATTCTTAAAACATGTGTCTAAAACGGTCAAAAAAAACATGCACCTTTCAATGAATTAACTACATGACATCTGTGATTTATTTATTATGGGCATGTTTAGAGACGTGTGCAAAGAAATACTGTTTCCACACTATCTTCAACTTGTAGCGTGCAACTTTGTGTTCTAAATGAATTAGATATACACGTAACAGAGAAATAGTAAGATCGAGGGGGTTGTGTCTCGTGGCCTCTTTGTAGACAGACCCGAAAAAAGCTCTACAGTACGTCACAATCTCTGTTAAAACAATCTCTTGTAGAAGGACTACCCTTTTATTATCTTATAATGTTTGACCAGTTTCTGAGAATAGTTTTCATCTAAAAACAATGAAATGCATAGCCCGGTATCATCTAGCGGGGCAGGCCATCAAAAGCAACTTTAACAATATATTTAGAAGAGACAGTATTAGGCCTTTGTTATGACGTTACATGTTTCTGCTGTGTAAACATATTTCCTGTATAAACGACTGTGTCTATAATCTTTTCAAAGGGTATATTGATGTGTTTCTTAATTGCGTTCACATTACCTAGGCTTTAATCTCAAGCGGTAATGTTGAAAGAAATGAGTACGTCGAATAAAACGTGCCCATCATGTGTTACATCTGAACAAGAGTTCTAGATGTAAGAAAAAACTAATTTAAAACAGCATTTACAAAAATATGCCCCAGATGCTCGTGAGCGGATTTTCTGTATTCATATGATAGTTTTCTTAGTGACTTGCTCTCTTGAGCTACAAAACATAAATAAATAAATCCTTGATATTTTGTTCTGTAGCCTTTTCAATACTGTGTACAATCTCAAACTTAGCGAATATGTAACTTTGACCCCGATGGTTAGATATGTTTCAGTTGATAAAACAGAACGCCTTAATTTTCGTGTCTAAACTTAATGGGTGTCTCACATCAAATAGATAGATAATTGACCTAAACAAATCAAGTCACCTTTATTTATATAGCGCGTTTAACAATACAGATTGTGTCAAAGCACTTAACAGTGTCAAGTTGGAGGCTAGAGTGTCAGTAATGTATAGCAATAAGATTAAACACACAATTTTCAGTTAAAGGTATTTCATTATTGAATTCGGAGTTGTCATTGTCTAGCTAAGTTTAGTTTAAATAGTATCTGTGAAATCAAATTTACGCTAATCGCTAGAAATTAAGTGTCCCCAACTGCACAGTTTTGTTTTCACTTCTTAAACAAAAAGAAGTGAAAGTGACATGCTACCAGGTATGATGACCCATACTCGGAATTCGTGCTCTGCATTTAACCCTCCTCCAAAGTGCCCACACACCCCCCGCAGTGAACACACACGCACACCCAGCAGTGGATACACACACACACACACCCACACACCCCTCCACACACACACACACACCCTCCACACACACCCGCCGTGAACATTACCTTCGGATTACGAGTCCGACTCTCTAACCCTTAGATCACGACTCATCCCCAAAACATTACTTCCCATACCGGGAGTTGAACCCGGGTCACCTGGGTGAAAACCAGGTATCCTAACCGCTAGACCATATGGGATCTGATTTGATCCTAACCGCTAAACCATAGCGACTTAGTCAAACACTCTCAAGAAGTTTTTCTTAATTTTGTATACTGATGGGTCTCGGAGAGAAGGCCTCACCTACATCACAGTCATAGTAACGACTTATGCAGTCCGACAACCAAAATGTGAACCGCTTCATACATAATCGTGATCGGTCACAATAGATTGAGAGGGGGATTTCTGTATGCATTATAGCGCTTTTTCTTAAATGATGTATACACTTTTGCATTTTGTAATTCAATGATTTTAGTCAATTCGCTTTGAGCAAAGATAATTCCTATGTAAAGATTATGTTTGAATTGTTTCTATAACCTTTACAAAAACATGGAACATCATAGTTATCATAATATTGTTTACATTACATCTAACAAATATGATAATTGGACTGACAAAGATGTTTACCGCATGCGCCCATTGTACATGCTTACGCACACCAGAGATGTCGCTTAATTTGAGCCACAGAAGCTGGCAATAGTGACTGATAATGATAATAACTTTAATGTCGTGGTGTTGAAAAAGATTCTGCGGAGGGAAGTAATTTGAATTGGCGGTTTGTCAAAAAAAAAAAAAAAAAAAAAAAGTTCAGTCAAATGTTCAATGATTTTCTTAAATGATTAAGTATGCACTCGTCATGCACGCTTTCCCATGCAAGGATTAGCATGATCTTGTAGAGGAGTCTTAAAACAATACAGACATAGAAACAAAATGTGAATTGTGTCGTCTGCTATCTGAGCAAGATGACTAAATCCTGCGGGTAAAAAATATCCTTTACAAATCAGCGTTTAATAAACTTGCACAACTGTTTAGGTTCTATCTGCTTTATACACATTTTCTTGTCTTGCTATACTTAGTGATTTTGTCTCTTGAATGATTGTGGATGAAATGTATCAATGCTCTTTACAAGAGCGTGGAATTTTAACATGCTCAAACTTAAATGAATGTACACCTTTCAGTGCAATAGTTTCAGTTGTAATAGTTTTAAGGGTAAGACAGCAATACCTGTTTTTCGTGTGGACAGTTTGCACTAAAATAAATATCTTAGATGTGCCACATCGCTAACAAAAGTCTGTTGGTATTCAAAAAATAATCATAAATGTTGTAGCACAGCTATTTACGCATATAGTATGAGAACTGTAAAACCTGTCATAGAAATTCATTACCAGTTTGTTAGGATCAAAAAGGAAAGATGATGATAGTTGAAATAACCTTGTACAACTCTTTCATGTTGAAAACACATACGCTGCTTTAATTTTTTGGTAAACCTTTTCAAATGCCATGCTACTTACAAAAGAGTCAAATAGTCAAAATGTACAATCTTGTGTTCTAGGTGAGAAATTTACATCGATAAAGTTTCATGAAAACAACTTGTATTCCCTCCGACTGTTAAACATCACGGTCTGTCAAATGAGAAAAGTTCAGTCATACATTTGAAGTAAAAAATGACGTGTTTGCCACAAACACATCCTAAGAGTTATCTACTCGTGTGAGAAAAACACTGGGCTTCATTATCATCAGGCTATTTTAAAGAAATTAAAGAATAAAACTAAAGTTTAATTTAAAGACCATAGACATCATGACTTACTTTAGCGACCCAGAATATGTTTAAAACTTTTTAAACATGTCTGTAGGTGTAATTATTTTACAGACAAGTTTTAAGTGAAAATGTATATTTGTTCTTATACAGATATACTAAGTAGGCTAGATTAAAATGAAAACATTTCTTAACAACAAAATGTAAAAACAACATATACGATTTACACATTTAAAACGTATGATAATTTACAATAACTTAACATCTTAAAGTCTGTATCAGTCAAAAGTCAAAGATATTTGTCACAAACCGTCAGACACATCAGTTTGGGGATGATAAGATGGACTTATCGAATATTTGCATGTTTCTTATATCAGTTATTTGATCAAATCTTAGTAAAAAATAAAACTATATAGACCAGTTGTTTTTATTTTAATAAAATAAACCATTATAGTGCAAAAATAAACATGCTGCATTTAAACACACGTTTAATAAAACCATTTTTAAAGTGTGCAAGAAAGTCTAATCTGTCGTAAAGATTCTGTGAGACATTTGTTGCAGCTTGTTTAAGAACTACTTTTGTTGCAAACACCCTCACCACAGCTCATTTTTAGTCTAATTTAGGGTTAATTCATAAAGAAAGACTCTGTAACCGTCTTGTGTTCATCAGAGGATCGTTTGACTACTTCTAATCTTTGGTTTGTTTAGAGCTTCATGGTTTTAGGTTTGAAAGATCTAAAAATGTATTTGTTAAAACAAATGTCATATCGTTGTTTAATCAACCTGTTTTTCATTAGATAAACTTCTAAAAAGTTTTTCATTTGTAAAAGTCTAAATGTTTAAATGTAGGAGTGAATGTGCGTGTGTGTGTGCGTGTTGACCATCCAGTGAACTTTTGACAGAGTTCACACGCGCAGGTGTCCCTCATAAAATTGATGCGATGGCTGTCCTTTGATCTACGGCTTTAACTAACCTTCTAACAAAATGTACATGCCATACCACTTCAAACAGTTCAAACACTTCAATTGCTAAACTGTTACAACGCTTCAGTAATCACGAGGCCGGACGCGCCCGGATACATCCTGGGACGTGATATTTGCATTTCTTTGTTGTGTCTCAATTAATAGATAACGTTACAAACCTCACGGAATGGAAAATCACAGAGAATCCTGCTGATTTTATTACACTGCTCGGTCCTGTCAGATATTTTTACGCGCGTTTTAACATGCTAGAAGTTAAGATTGACAAAATCAACGTGTAAAATAAAACAATACAGACGTTATATTTAAAAGGACTCTTGCTTAGCTCTGTCTAATTTTTTATAGCACCATCATAGCGTGATGTCTTAAGTTTAACAAAAATCAGAGAGTAAATAATAGGGGTGACTGAATTAAGTACGAATAATTAAATAAAAATAAAGGCCTATGTGTATTAGTGATTTTTTGTTTAAAAGACAACTTGTATAAGCTAATTTTCAAAAGACAAAAACACATATCTATTTAAGGAATACACGAATTAAGCAAATAAAATAAAATAAACAACGTTTTTTCCTATGAACTAGAGTTGTTTGGTTAAACGGAAAAAAACATGTATAAGTTAATTTTAAAGAGTCTGTTATATCTTAACTTGACATAAACACTAGAGTAAAGGAATCATTTGTGAATAACTAAATAAGATAAAATAAAGAACGTTTTTCCTATGAACTAGAGTTTTAAAAGAATAAACAGTTTTAAAAGTGAGAAGGTTTTCATTAATTAAAGAACGGGTATAGATTTATTAAAATAACGCTCGTTCTAACGTTAAAACATACTTTAATTATTTTAAATCTTTTTAAACCCCGTCGTTACATCCGGGGGCTATCGCCTCACACGTGTTAGGGGGTTGGTCGTAGGCGTGGTTTGGTCACCCGGGTCTCCGCTCGTCATTTGGAGTTTGGCACGGACGGAGAACGTTGTTTGACGGACCAGCTCTAGACACGCGGGGTTCTTTGTCTTTCTATCGTAACTGACTTTCTTGTCTAACTCGCAGCGACAGACTAGCGCATGATAGTCTTGTTTTAACGGCGTTCGTTTATTTTTAAAACTCTTTTTTACTTTTAAACAGTATGATCTTATTTCACAACTCGGTAAGATAAGACAGCCTTTCTTCTTTAACTCTGTCAAACTAACTTGTAACGACAGACTACTGCAGAATAGTCTTGTTTTAACGAACAAAACCCCTCTGATTTTCGTTTATTTAAAGGCTCTTTTTTACTTTTAAACAGTATGATCTTATTTCACAACTCGGTAAGATAAGACACCATCTCTACTATTTACAGTTTTTTCTGAATACAACGATAGTCTTGTTTTAATGATGTTCGTTTATTTAAAGGCTCTTTTTTACTTTTAAAACGGACTGATATTTTTTATTTCACAAACACGGTAAGATAAGGCACTAATTTCTAGTGTTAACGTGCGTGTTTGCTACTATTTTGTTATACCTCTTCTTTAACTCTTCAAACGTATGTAATGTTTTATTTTCTGACTTTGCCTAACACTGTTTTACCTCTACAACAAGACGTGTTGTAGAGAAAAAATAAATCATTGCACGTTTTTACACTATGTGAAAAAAACACTTTAATAAAAACTTCCCTTTAACACAATTTCACCATTTAAAAGTTTAAACCACATAACAATGAACCCCCACACACACAAGTCATAAAAATTCCTTAAACACAGCAGACCTAATAATCAGTTCATCATCTGATGCTGGGGGAGGTGTACAACAGGTGTCCAAAACAGATGTCCAGTTATGGGCGAGGGTGGGAGGGATTGGGGGACTCAGTGGGTGGGATTTTTATGAGGGCAATAAATCAAAGTTTTTGAGACAACGTGCCCTCCCTCTCTCTAGCGCGGGTACTCGCAACAGATTGAGGAAAAGGGCTCACAGTCCTCCTTTACCGAGCATTCTGCTCGCTAATGTCCAATCCTTGGAGAATAAGATGGATGATCTTAGAGCCAGGATAAGTTTCCAATGGGACATAAGGGACTGTAACATCATCTGTTTGACTGAAACATGGCTCTCGCCCTCGGTTCCGGACACTGCTGTAACGCCGTCTGACAACTCTGTTTTACGGATGGACAGAACAGCCGAGGCTGGAAAATCCAAAGGTGGAGGAGTGTGTTTCATGAGTAACAAGAAATGGTGTGACCCCAGGAATATCTCCTCTCTGTCGCGCTCCTGCTCGCCTCATCTGGAACATCTATCCATTATTTGCCGCCCATTCTATTTACCCCGCAAGTTCTCCGCGGTCATCGCTACTGCTGCTTACATTCCACCTCAGGCAGACACGAGCTTGGCTTTGTCTAAACTCAGGGTTGTGTCCTGAGTCCCCTGCTCTACTCTCTCTACACACATGACTGTGTGTCCTCTCACAGCTCCACATCTATTATCAAATTTGCTGATGATACTGTGGTTCTGGGCCTCATTTCCAACAATGATGAGACCGCATACTTGGATGAGGTAGAGAGACTTACATCATGGTGCCAGGACAACTGTCTCTCTCTGAATGTGAGCAAAACTAAAGAGCTGATTGTGGGCTTCAGGAAGAGACACGTGCTGCCCTACACTCCTCTTATGATCAGCGGGACCCCTGTGGAGAGAGTAAGCAGCTTCAAGTACCTCGGTGTAAACATCTCCGAGGACCTGACTTGGACTACACACATTCAAACACAGGTTAAGAAAGCCAGGCAAAGACTGTACCATCTGCGACAGCTGAGGAAATTCAGGGTCTCACCAACAATCCTGAAAACTTTCTATTCAGGGACCATAGAAAGTGTATTGACTCAGTGTATCTCAGTGTGGTATGGAAACAGCTCCAGTCAAGACTGCAAGGCCTTGCAGAGAGTTGTGCGCTTAGCTGAGCGTATCTCTGGGTCTGCTCTCCCCTCTCTGCAGGACATCTACCTCAAACGCTGCAGAAGCAGAGCTGTCAAAATCATCAAGGACTCAAATCACCCCGGTAACTGTCTTTTCACTCTGCTGAGAGAAAAACTGAGAGACTCAGGAGGATCCCAGGCCATAAGACTCCTTAACTCAAACTCAGCCTCTTAACATCACCATGACTTCACTTATTAATCAGTCACAATCAGTAAGATATTCACACTCATTATCTACCTCATACTGACAGTGTCATTTGCACACAACACTTTCTGTGTCTTTTTTTTATCAACAATTTTTTTTATTTTCTTTTTTTTCACAAACAACACAACATAATATCCAAAACAAAACAGCAGACATATACTCAACATCTGAAGGTTCAATCAAAAGGGAGGGAGAGAGGGAAGGACAACAAGAACACAAAAGTTACTCCTTTAAATAATCACGTATATTCAGTAAAAATCACTGCCAAGCCTCAATAGTTGAAGGCCTGGCCCTACCGACTCGGGCAGTTGTACATTCACATGAGACAATTTGCAGGAGGCTACGGATCCAATATGCCTCTCTACACATGTGTGGTGTAAACCAGTTCTGAATTATTGTCTTCTTCACAGCTTTAAAACCAGCAAACAACATTCTCTTTTGCATTGAACTAATACAGAGACCAGAATCATCATTAAGAAGACATAAACTTGGGTTAACAGACCAATCAATTCTCAGTAATGATGACAAAACCAGGTTTACATGTGTCCATAGACTGATGATGACAGGACATTCCCAAAACATATGCAGAAAAGTGCCCGATGATGTAGTGTTACATATATGGCAGTTCAAATTTGACTGCAGTTTCATTTTAAATCTTTTGTAAGGAGTTATGTATGCTCTATGAATGACTTTGAAGTGAATAAGATGATGAGCCAGATTTTTAGATGTTAAGCTGAGATTAGACCACACTGTCTCCCAGTCGACAGATAAATTAAGATCAGATAATTCCCTATTCCAAATAGTTTTAATAGAAAGAGGTTTTGTAATACAATCAATAATTTTATTATATATTAAGGAAACAGATGGCCGACCAGCAGATGGTGCAATCCAGTCCCGCATAGGATGAGAGGAAATGGAAGAAAACCAAGGAACGCCATACGCTTTGAGAGCAGAATGTAATTGAAGAAAAACAAAATATGCAGATGCTGGTAGACAAAATTTGGCTCTCAATGCCTGAAATGAACAGAGGCCCTGGTTATCATACATATCACGTGTTCACACCTAAAGAGGACCAAGAGGGTTGGACAAATGGACGATTTCCACATACAAAGTTAAAATTGTGCCATAAAGGTGTACTGTTACAGAATTTGAAGGGTCCACCTAGCCGACGTTCAACCGTTTTCCAGATTTTAATAGAGTTAGCCACAACCGGACCAAATTTATAATTATCCCCTTTTTTTCCTGTGCCAGTAAATAAAATATCTTGAAGTCTGTTTGGTTTAACCTTGTCAGCTTCAATCACCCTCCATGAAACTGTAGATTGAGGATCAACCCAATTATGAAGGGCCTTAAGCTGGAACGACCAATAATATAATTCAAAATTTGGTACAGCCAGTTCTCCTGCGCTATTAGGATGTTGTAATGTGGTAAGTTTAATTCTGGGACATTTATCATTCCAGATAAACTTAGAAATTATGGAGTTGATATCCTTAAAGTAACCTGGAGGGGGAGAAAGTGGTAGCATAGAGAAAAAAAATAAATCGAGGTAACAAATTCATCTAAACAGTGGAGATTCTTCCTTGGAGAGAGACTTTAAGATTCTTCCATCTTTGAATGTCATTTTTGACCTTAACTAAAATGTTATTAAATTTGTCTCTGGCAATCTTATGAATGTTTTTATATATGGTAATGCCCAAATAGATGAAAGATTTCTTAATAGGGATAAATGAGGGAATAGAAAAATTAACCTTAACATTGTTAATTGGCATTAGAGCAGATTTGCTCCAATTTATTTTATATCCTGATAGGCTACTAAAATTATCAAATTCCTTAATTACACTAGAGACTGAAACATCAAAGTGGTCTAAATATAGAATAATATCATCAGCGTATAATGAAATACAATGATTATGGTCATGAATCTTAATCGATACTTCAGATTTCCAGATGGCTTGTGCTAAGGGTCCGAGAGATAGACAAAACAATAAGGGGGAAAGTGGACACCCCTGCCTCGTTCCCCGCTGTAAAGGGAATGGGGGGGGAAATAATATTACCAGTTATGACTGATGCTGCAGGTGAGTGGTATAATGTCTTAATCATAGAACCGAAGTGTTCACCGAAGCCGAAACATTGCAGAACCGCCCACATATAATTCCACTCTAGCCTGTCAAAGGCTTTTTCTGCATCAAGTGAAAAGACCGCACAAGGTGTTGGGTGGGAGTCCGCAAAGTCAAGAATATGAAGGAGTCGACGCATATTGTCAGATGCATTGCGCCCCTTGATGAAACCAGTTTGGTCCTCCTTGATCAGACTGTGAATTACCTTCTCCAAACGAGAAGCAAACACTTTAGCATAGATTTTTAGATCACATGGGATAAGCAAAATCGGTCTGTAGCTGGAACAATCTAATGGATCTTTCCCTTTTTTAAGAAGTAATGAAATCAGTGATGTTTTTTTATCTCTATGAAATGCCCCATGTTCAATTGCAAAATTAAATGAGTTAAGCATAAGTATCCCTACCAAATCCCAAATTTCTAAATATAATTCAGGGGGGAGACCATCTAGACCCGGCGATTTGCCCTTTTGAAGGCACTTTAGAGAGACGTGAAGTTCCTCCAAACTTAATGGGGCCTCCAAAGATTCTTTATCCATCTGTGAGATCCGAGGCAGTTCCAATTTATCTAAATACTGCTTACAAATTGGTTCATCAAAATCTGTTTCAGCTTTATACAGATTTGTGTAAAAACCTTTAAATATGTCATTAATTGCCACAGGGTTCGTGGTGACCTGATCATCCGATGATTTTATTGCGCTAATATATGCCTTAGACTCACATTCTTTCAACCTAAGGGCCAATAAATGACTAGGTCTCTCTGATTCAAAATAATATTTTTGCCTAGTCCTATGTAAAATAAATTCTGCCTTTGAGTGTGAAAGTAAATCATATTCTTCTTTTAAAGAGGACAGCTGTGTAGCCTGTTGCTCAGTAAAATGTTGTTTTTGTAGGTTTTGTAATGATTGAATTTTATTTTCTAATTGTGTAAACTGGTGAGTTCTCGCTTTGGCAAGAGTAGAAGAGAAAGATATTGTGGCGGGAGGAGCAAACGACAGACACAGTGGGCATGGCGTCAGGCCTCGGAGAGGCTTTTATTTAACAGAAATAATAAAATAGTGTCCAAAGGGGATGAAGTGTCCAAAAGACACAGGGAATCTGGTGTCCTCGTTGTGCTGCGTGGGTTGTGAAGGAGGGGCAGTGTTCTGGAAGGAAGGGTCCAGGTAAGGGGCAGAGTCCGGCGGCCGCACGCGCTCCCCTCTCGGGTCCGGAGCGCAAGGGGCGGCTTCTTCTTAGCAGCTCCATCCTCCTTCGGCCCACGGCACCTCCGGGGATTCTACGGCCTGGCATCCTGGCCCGTCAGCCGTGTAACGGGTGCGGCAGTTGCTCCCTCAACGCTCCCTTCCTGGACCCACGAGGACACCAGCGTGCATGCACGGGGAAGAGACCGGTCCCCCAGAGGAGAGGCGCAACCGGCATATAACAGCGGCGGTGATGAGGCTCCATTCACTTCAGGTGTGCCTCATCACACGCCGCCAGACCTGGTTGTTTCAGCGCCCCTCCTCTCTCACACACCCACTCCCGTCGGGAGCCTGGTGAAGAGCGGCGATTAAGGGGCGGGGAAATGCTGATAATTAGGGGGAGGCAGCTGACTCGTCACAATATACAGAAACCTCGTATAGCACACTTAGTCGTTTCCCACAGTATTTGAGGATCCACATCAGAGGGCATATTAATTTCAAGAAAGTCCTTAATATATTCTTTTAGAGAGGTAATAAAAGTCTGATTACTTAATAATGATATGTTAAAGCGCCATCTAGGGGACTTGGCTTTGACATCGGAAAGAGGAACACTGCACAACATAGCAGAATGATCAGATAATAAAATTGGTAATATAGATATAGAGGAATTAGATGAAATTAAAGATGGGCTGAGAAATATGTAATCTATCCTAGAGAAAGTCTTGTGTCTATTAGGAAAAAAAAGTGAAGTCCTTAGCTTTAGTGTTCTGAATTCTCCATAAATCGATTAAGTTGAGCTCAGTGATAAATTTATTCAATAATTTAGAGGATGGATTGGCTGTTGTATCAGATTGAGACTTATCTAAAGCAGGATTTATGACAGCATTAAAATCACCACCCACCACTAGAGGGCAATCAATCTCCTCAAGTAAAGTTTTGGAAATCTGTGTAAGGAATGCACTGTCTGTCTCATTCGGACCATAAATAGAGACCAATGCTAACCTATTATTATATATTTTGCATCGGATAAAAACAAATCTACCCTTCTCATCACTACCAAGGTGTTCAATTGTTAAATTTAACTTCCTGTTAACAAGGATAAGCACCCCCTTAGTTTTATTTTGAGCGCAGGAAAAAGCTATTAATTTGTAATACTTATTCTGGAAACGTGCCACGTCAAATTGTTTTAAATGTGTCTCTTGTATTAAGGCACAGGAAATAGATTTACGGTGTAAATATTCTAATACACGGGTTCTTTTAACATATTTTAAATATTAAAATATTTAAAGTATGCATTGAATATTCATAATCCCAAGATTGTACACAATAAATGCAAAAAACAAAAAACAGAAGCGCTTCCATTCCGTAAATAACACGTAAACACTGATGTGCATTTTAGATACCAAACCTCCTGTATGAAAAAAAACTTGAAACTTGCAGACGGGATGGTCTGAGTATTTCAAAAACTGCTGATCTACTGGGATTTTCATGCACAACCATCTCTTGGGTTTACAGAGAATGGTCCAAAAAAGAGAAAATATCCAGTGAGCGACAGTTGTGTGGATGAAAATGCCTTGTTGATGTCAGAGGTCAGAGGAGAATGGGCAGACTGGTTAGAGATGATAGAAAGGCAACAGTAACTCAAATAACCACTCGTTACAACCAAGGTATGCAGAAGAGCATCTCTGAACACACAACACATGGAACCCTGAAGCAGATGGGCTACAGCAGCAGAAGACCACACCGGGTGCCGCTCCTGTCAGCTAAGAACAGGAAATGGAGGCTACAATTCGCACAGGATCATCAAAATAGGACGATAGAAGATTGGAAAAACGTTGCCTGGTCTGATGAGTCTCGATTTCTGCTGTGACATTCAGATGGTAGGATCAGAATTTGGCATAAAGAACATGAACGCATGGATCCATCCCGCCTTGTCTCAACGGTTCAGGCTGGTGGTGTAATGGTGTGGGGGATATTTTCTTGGCACACTTTGGGCCCCTTAGTACCAATTGAGTATCGTTTAAACGCCACGGCCTACCTGAGTATTGTTGCTGACCATGTCCATCCCTTTATGACTACAGTGTACCCATCTTCCAGCAGGATAATGCACCATGTCACAAAACTCAAATCATCTCAAACTGGTTTCTTGAACATGACAATGAGTTCACTTTACTCAAATGGCCTCCACAGTCACCAGATCTCAATCTGATAGAGCACCTTTGGGATGTGGTGGAACGGGAGATTCGCATCATGGATGTTCAGCTGACAAATCCGCAGAAACTGCGTGATGCCATCATGTCAATATGGACCGAAATCTCAGAGGATTGTTTCCAACACCTTGTTGAATCTATGCCACGAAGAATTAAGGCAGTTCTGAAGGCAAAAGGGGGTCCATCACGGTACTAGCAAGGTGTACCTAATAAAGTGGCCAGTGAGGGTAAGTCTCAGGTGTCCCCTGAAAAACCCTACTGATAGTGTTGTTGAGTTACTGATGCTATGAGGTGCCCCTGTCGCACCTTATCTTTTTTCTTTATTTTTATTGCACAACTTCTAATAGCATACGAGATCAGGGAAATATGGTTGTATCTTTAACAATGAACAATCAAAATTATATATATATATATATATATATATATATATATATATATGTGAGATTATATACACAGAAAAAAAGCACAATGACAATGTTAAATATCTTCGAATTATCATAATAATCATAAAATCATAATGCAGTATGTAATTTTTGTTATTTATAAGCCTGAGGGATGAAACAAGAGTTAAATTCAAGAAGAAAAAGAGGAAAACAAAAGAGATTTAATAAAGTCTTGTATTTGGATCCTGAACTCTGTTACAATCACTCATACAGTTTATGTTTCATGCATTTATTTAAGAAAGATCATCTCTATTCATCTGACAATATACTGGATATCTGTACATTAACAACAGACACACACATAATTAACATAATATAATATAACAGAGTAACAATGAGTATAAAATGAAAGAGACATCATGTAAATGTTTTAAGTGACATGGAAATTTCACATTGTAGATTTGCTTTATATCTTTTGATTAAAAGATTAAACATCAGCGAATCCCTAAGAATTCACAACATTTTTTTTACAATAGTGCTCTCATTATAACATTATGTATATGACAATAGTTATTAATGTTCTGCATTTCTGTTTGAGCTGTGCGTGCTGAAGATGACCAGAAGAATGAAGAATTTGAGAGCAGATTTTTAATCAACTCATCATTTATCTCATATAGAATACGCTTCATCATTTATTTATCTAAAACTTCTTTCTTTTCAGTTTCTTATTTACAGCATTATCTTAATAGACTGTATATTAACTTTGGGAGAAAACCGGTAGCTCTATGTGAAATCAGACATTGAGCTCCCCATATAGCCAAAATGGCATGATCATAACACCCTGCGAATATTCGACTGTGAGATTGATATCGAATCAGATTGCTCTTATCGAAGCATCGAATCTTCGACTATTCGGGGTCAACCCTAATATTATTATATTTGTAGATGTTAAACTGAAGATCCAGACAGACTCATCTGAGCTTCTTCCTTCTCTGTTTCACCTTTAAATAAAACAACATAATCATTGAAAACTAAAGCAACACTAATCATTCAATATGATATGTTTCTAACACACATGCTGCATTATTTCAGTGTAAAGAGTCTCTTCCAGCTATATGATCATATTTATTTCTGCTCATAGACACAGTAGTGAAGCTCTTCTGTGGATCCTCACCTGATGTTCACTGCTCCTCTCATCATCATCTCAGACTATGAAATACAGCATTTATCATCTTTTGGTAATCGATCATCTAGTCTGTAAGGTGGAACAGAAGAGAAAACAATCAGTGTTCAGTGGAACTAATTACAATTTAATTACTATTTCAATTACAGTTTTTTTAGTAAAAATAAGTTACATTTACATGATCTTGCATAGATATTTCTCAAACAATATTTGTGTTTTAAATACATTTAGAATATGTATTGTTATATATAATATATGTTTGTGTGGCTCCTATTGAGTCACTATAAAGAGAAACACATGCTAATGATTGTACATCATATATAATAAACGACACAGAACAAATACAAATGTGATTTTGTCTTAAATCAAAAGCTTTAGTTAAATGTTCCAGTAGTTAAAGGCGTTTGTCGTCTAGTTTAAACATGTTTGTGTTGGTCTTAGTAAAGAACTGAAAGTAAAGTAAGTGTAAAGTAAAGTGACGTGTTGCTGGTGAAAGTAAAAACACAGAGACATTGATCATGTGATGCTGGAATCTGCTCTGATTTCACAGTGTTTTCCTACAATCTGATCAAATCTGTTTTCAGACTGAAATGATTCACTATTACTGATGTTATTAATAAAGCAGGTATTGTTGTATAAAGCTGTGATGGTGTGCTTTTGTTCTCTTTCCTCCTTTGTGTTCAACATTTAATCAACTTTACATTTCATTCTGACACAATAACCCTCTGCTGCAGTAAAGCTTGATGATCATCTGAGGATCTCCTTTCACTAATATTTGGCAGAATATATTTGTTCATATCAGCAGTAACTGAAGATCTCTTTAATAGCAGAGTGATGTTTTCTCACCTCAGTTCACAGTTTGAGTCTCGTATCACATCAATGAGCCGCTGCTTCGAGTCTCCAATCATATTATTACTCAGATTAAGCTCTTTTAGAAACTGCAGCGCTTTTGTGTTTCTCAAAGACTGAGTTAAAGAAGAAACATCTGTAATGTCACAGCCATAAAGACTAGAAAGAGACAAACAGAGGAAGAGAGATCATCTCACAAACAATCATTAATGTGAAGAATCTGACACAAATATAATGTGAAGTCAGACTCATCATGAGATATTGAGTATAAAGTGTTTTGTAGTGATTTGAATGATTGTGATTCTTGTATGTGAATGTTCCTGACCTCAATCTCTCCAGTTTACAGTCTGAATCCTTCAGTACGTCACATAAGTGATTCACTCCTGTGTTTGTTATTTGATTATAGCTCAGGTTCAGTTCTCTCAGGTGTGATGGGTTTGATTTCAGAGCTGAAGTCAGGATCAGACTCTGTTTCTCTGTAATACTACATCCACACAGACTGAAGACAGAAAGAGAAAACACAATCAATCACATCTAAGTTCATATCTGAGTTAAACACATCATGAGCAAATGCTATACAGTCACTGATACACAAACAAAATAATGTAAACGTATAATATATAAACAAATAAACCAAGAGAGGAGCATTTGAGGATATTAGTTACAATTACAAGTCTGGATCCAGCCTCAGTCAACAAATAAGTGAATTTAACCAATATAGATTAATATAGAGGATTAATGTGGAAACAATAGAGAAAATAACAAGATTAAATGGTCTATTTTTACATTTTTAATGCAAGAAAATCATCAAATCAATTATTTTAAGCCATTTTAGAGTGTAGTTTACAATCTCTAAATATACAAATATACTAAATACACATTTTGCATATTAAAAGATTGAGTGAAAAGTACATTAGTTCAGTATAAATGTGACTCAGAATAATCTACTGTCATCTGTTACACTGTTTTTATTCTGTTTTCACTTCTGTCTTGTTTCACAGCAAAGATTTGTCAGATTTCAGTGAGTTTGATGCTGTTTCTACAGATACAAACCCATGAACTAATAGTGTTTCTGAATCTTTCTTCAGATGGAGAAACACAGAAGATGCAGCGCTAGAAATGATGAACATGAGTCCAGCGATCTTAAACTACACAGTAAAGTTTAATCAGACTGTAGCTGCTGTACAGTATAATGATACTAACTCTAGTTTCTCCAGCTTGCATTGTGTGTTCATCAGTAGATCACTGAGGTTTTTCACTCCAGAGTCTCCTAGATTATTATAGCTCAGGTTCAGTTCTCTCAGGTGTGATGGGTTTGATTTCAGAGCTGAAGTCAGGATCAGACTCTGTTTCTATGTAATACTGCATCTCCACAGACTGAAGACAGAAAGAGAAAAGACACTCAATCAGATCTAAGTTCAAATCTGAGTTAAAGGCTGCGTTTACACTGCAAGTCTTAATGCACAGATCCGATCTTCTGACCATATCTGATTTTTTGGCCCGTCTGTTTACATTCATTTTAAGCACGACTGGTATCCGATATCTGTGTTTACATTAATTGCCGCCCAAAAGGATTGTCTGCAGTGATCGCTTTACTATGCACATGGTAGACCCTCGGGTTTTAAATGGCCGTGTTTTTAAAATTATTTAAATAATTCACGACGAATGGCCATTATTTGCCAGCAACGGCTGTCGTGGATTGCAGCACAAAATCTGACTGAACAGATAAAGACCGGAAAATAACGGTAATTTTAATTTGTTAGACTATTTTATCTACAGCTGAGGTAGAATTCTTTAGAGAAATAAAGTTGATATTTATTGAAATGAATTCGAATGAATTAACGAGAGAGAGAGAGAGAGAGAGAACGAACGCACCCACGTGTGAGCGAGCGAGTGATTGTGAAGCATTGCGAACAAGCTTGTCGTTTAATTACAAAAACTGAAGTTATCAGTAGTTATATAATACACCTTCTATCACTTTGATGATTTATGACCTGATTTATGACTTGATTTATGACCCCCCTGTCAGCTTTGATTGACAGGTCGTCATATGTCAAATGTGTCCATGTGTAGATTTATGACGTGATTTATGGCTCTGTGACCCCCTCTGTCCCCCTGACTGTCACGTCACTGGGGTCCTGTCACCCCTGAGTGAAATGACATTAGGGTGTGTAAATCAAAAGATCAAAACAGATGTTAGATTTGACTTTTGATGGATTTATGACTGGATTTATGATGTTTTTATCTCTTACCTATGCCCTGGGGTTTTTATGGCCTCCCTGAGCTGTAGCTGTAGCTAGCTTCCAGTCGGGATGTCTGGGTTCTTCTTGATTGTTGAATAATGGCTGAGCAAAAGGGTGTGCTTTAGGTCAACACCTTTGGTGTCTAGACATCAGAACCCAAAGCTTCTTCCCAATCTGTTTCCTACCGTGATGCTGTCTGTGTCCGATTTAATGTTTTAATATGTTTGTTAACGAGAATGTGCTTTGTTTGGGGGTTGGAAGACATCCAATCATGTTTCTAATGTCAAACCCCTAAACGGTTTAGTTCTGCTTGATCTATAGGCTAAATGTTGATAGCTAAGACACCACTGTTTTGATTGTTTCCAACAATACTGAACCACTCTGGCAATACTAATGTACAAATATTACTTGTGCCAATAAAGCACCTAAAAACTGAAACATAGAATTAAAGAATTCACCAAGGCCACATTTTCTATATGCGTCTGAAAAAAGGGTGCTATGTCCGGGCATGTTTTTTCTTCATCATCTCAGATATTATCTGTAGGTTGAATAGATTGACTGAAATTTATGGTGTTTTTATCTCACCTGAGCATTTTTTTTTTTTATTATTATTATGGAGTTCCTTCCGGGGGCTATTATTTGCTTCAGGTCGGGATGTCTGGGGTCTTTCTGACTGTAGAAAAAAAAAAAAAAGCAGCTAAGCAAATGGTGTGTCTTTTATCACCTTAACAGGATCAATGATTTGTTTGATCTATAGGCTAAATGTTAATCCCTAGTCACCATTTTATTCCTACCGGCCCGTCTACATCCACCTCTGAATAAGGTGCTATGTCCGGGGATGTTTTTTCTTTATCATCTCTATGTGTGTATGCTAACACCTCTGTAGGATCAGAACAACCTAATCTGTAGGTTGAATAGATAAACTTATGAGAACCAATCTTAAGTTAAGAATTATTCAAACCACCAACCACCCTATCCATTTACTTCTGACAGTGAAAGGTGATTGTGGGGTCTAACTGACAGTGGACGACAGTATCCTCTTTGTGCTTGTGTTAATGGCTTTACAAAATAGATGTGCACAGAATCATACTTTAGTTCAGTTCATTTTATTTATAAAGCACAACAACAATGGCTGACCATTGTGCTAAACAATATAGTTTAAAAGAAATCAAAGTACATAACATGATATGACAAGACAAACAAATAAACATTTTAAATAAGCTCTGCTTTAGACTATGAACACACACACACACACACACACACACACACACACACACACGTTGGGTTTCCATGTTTTGTGGGACATTGCATGGGCGTAATGGTTTTTATACTGTACAAACTGTATTTTCCATCACCCCACACCAAACTTACACATAAACGTACCCCTTACAGAAAACTTTGTGCATTTTAAGATTTTCAAAAGACTTAATTCTGTATGATTTATAAGCTTGTTTTCCTCAGTGGGGAAAAAAATTCCCCCACAAGGACAAGGATTTTGAATTTTGCCATCTTTGTCCCCCATAACGTAGGGTATAGCTGAGCCACACACACACACACACACACACACACACACACACACACAAAATCCGAGTATACTAAATTTTAAGTATGAGCAAAATCATATATGTTGTGTTTACTTTTTTGTTGTTAATTAAGAAATGTTTTCATTTTAATCTAGCATAGTATGTGTACTGTAAAAGAACAAATATACGTTTCACTTAAAACTTCTCAGTAAAATAATTACACCTACAGTTTTAAACATGTTTAAAAGTTTAAACACATTGTGTGTCACTAAAGCAAGTCATGCTGTCTATTGTTTTTAAATTAAACTTTAGTTTTATTCTTTAATTTCTTTAAAATAGCCTGATGTGAATGCACCCAAGTGCTTTTCTCACATGAGTAGAAAACTCTTTGGATGTGTTTGTGACAAACACATCATTTTTTACTTCAGAAAAGTTTTTAAATGTATGACTGAACTTTTCTTATTTGACAGACCAACTTTTCAAATTATTTACCCGAGGTGTTTAACAGCCAAAGGAAATACATGTTGTTTTCTAATGTTCATGACACCTTTATTGGTGTAAATTTCTCACCTAGAACACAAAACCTGTACATTTTGACTCTTTTGTAGGTATCATGTCATTTGAAATGGTTTACTAAAAGATTACTAAAATAATTTTCTATGGCAAATGATACAATGTACAGTTCTCATACTATGTGTGTAAATAGCTCTGCTAAAACATTTATGAGTGTTTTTGCATGCCAACATATTTTGTTAAGGATGTCACATCTAAGAATTACAATCTTTTGTAAATGACATTTTCCTTACACCACTAGTTTTAGTCATATTATCAAGATTTTGTATCAAGATTGGACTGTGTATGCTTTTAGGTGAATACACCTCTTTGTGAGCTGTCATCATAATAGGAATAAATGAAAATTAACTAACAGTCTTTTCTCTTTGAAATATTTATTTTAGTGCAACTTTGTGTCTGTCCAAGATGTGCGAACACATCAACACGAAAATTAAGTCTTGCTGTTTTACCCTTAAAACTATTACAACTGACACAAATCAAACTATTGCACTGAAAGCTGCACACTCATTTAAGTTTGAGCATATTAAAGTTTCTACGCTCTTGTAAAGAGTATTGATAAATTTCATCCATAACCTTTCGTACATTCAAGAGACAAAATCACTAAGAAAGAGAGTATAGCAAGACAAGAAAATGTTTATAATACATATAGAATTCAGAAAATCTGTAAATTTTTAAATGATATTTTTAATTACTCCACTAATTTAATCATCTTGTTCAGATGACACAATTCACATTTCGATTGATTGACTGTATTTGTTTTAAGACTCCTCCACAAGTTCATGCTAATCATTGGAAGAGAGCATGACGTGCACATACTTATTAATTTAAGAAAATTATTGAACATTTGACTGAACTTTTTATTATTTTGACAAACCTCATTTCAAATTATTTCCCTTGAGGTGTTTGTCCACAGAATCTTTTTCAACACAACGACATTAAAGAATGTTATCAGTCACTATGGCCATCTTCTGTGACTCAAATAAAGCAACATAAGCATCTACAATGTGTGCATGTGCTAAACATCTTCGTTTCTCCACTTCTGTCATATTTATTTGATGTAATGCAAACATATTTTGAGAACTATGATGTTCCACGCTTTTGTAAAGGTTATAGAAAGAATTCAAACATAATCTTTACATAGGAATTATCTTTGCGCAAAGCGAATTGACTAAAAATCATTGAATTACGAAATGCAAAAGTGTATACATCATTTAAGAAAAATTGCTATAATGCATACAGAATACAGAAATCCTCCTAAGTCAGACGATCAGGATTATGGATGACGCAGCTCACATTTTGTTTGTTGGACTGTATATGTCATTATTAGGACTGTACTGTAGGTGAGGCCTTCTCTCTGAGAGCCATCAGCATTCAGTGTTTCTAGAAATAAATGAAAATTAAGAAAAATTTCTTGAGTGTTTGACTAAGTCGGTATGGTCTAGCATTTAGGACCATATGGTCCCATATGGTCTAGCGGTTAGGATTCCTGGTTTTCACCCAGGCGGCCCGGGTTCAACTCCCGGTATGGGAAGTAATATTTTGGGGGAGTCGGGGGCTAATGGATAGAGAGTCGGACTCGTAATACAAAGGTAATGTTCACTGCTGTGTGTGTGTGTGTGCAATTTGGATGGGTTAAATGCAGAGCACAAATTCCGAGTATGGGTCACCATACTTGGCCGTATGTCACATTCACTTTCATTTCTTTTTTAGGACAATTATCTATTTGATGTGAGACCCCATTAAGTTTAGACACGAAAATTAAGGCGTGCTGTTTTACACTTACAACTGAAACATATCTAACCATTGTGGTCAAAGCTACACATTCAGTAAAGTTTGAGGTTGTACACAGTCTTGAAAAGGCTACAGACACAAAATATCAAGAATTTTTTTGTGCTCCCTATGTAACTCAAGAGTCCAAGTCACTAAGAAAATTGGGTATATGATCATCTGGGTATATTTTTGTAAATGTTGTTTTAAATTACTTTTTTTCTTACGCTACTACATCTAGAGCTCTTGTTCAGATAGATGATGACGATGTGCACATTTTATTCGTTGCACTCGTTTCTTTCAATTTCCGCTTGAGATTAAAGTGTAGGTAATTAAGAATTTGAAAAGGTTATAGACATAGTCGTTTATACAGGAAATATGTTTGCACAACAGAAACATGTATCAGTATAACAAAAAACTAATACTGAAATCCTCTCTTCTAAATATATTGTTAAAGTTTTAATGTTGCTTTTGATGGCCTGCCCCACTAGCTGATACCACTCTATACTTTTCATTGTTTTTTAGATGAAGACTATTCTCAGAATCTGGTCAATCATGTCGCGAGTGTTTGCAGGAAAACATTATAAGATAATAAAAGGATAGTCCTTCTACAAGAGATTGTTTAAACTGAGATTGTGACGTACTGTAGTGCTTTTTCTGGTCTGTCTACAAAGCGGCCACGAGACACAAGCCCCTCGATCTTACTGTTTGTCTGTTACATGTACATTTATTTCATTTCAGAACACAAAGTTGCACATTACAAGTTGAAGATAGTGTGGTGTCTATTTTCTTTCCACACGTCTCTAAACATGACTTTAATAAATAAATTACAGATGTCATGTAGTTAATTCATTGAAAGGTACATGTTTTTCACCGTTTTAGATGGACTGCACCAGCACACAGACACATGTTTTAAATATTCATCTGACCAAAAGGTTTGATCCTGGGGAAACAGCAGCTGTGTGTTGTCATGATTGTCTTCAGAATTGATCCCCTTTTATTTAAACAATGCAGCATGAAGTTACTGTATTCAACAGCACAGTCCCTTGAAATATTGTAGTATATCTTTTTTCCCTTCTAAATATCTAAACATGTATTTATTTCGCTTAAATATTAGTTGTTAAGTGTTTACAAAGTTGTCATGCATGTTGTTGAATTTTATAACATATATTTCACCGAACCTAAAGGACTGAAAATAGGTTTAGCAAAAGTCCTCATTTCAGCTGTCAGCCTGAAAATGCAAGTCAACTGAGATTTCATTACTGAGATAATCTACAGAATGTGAAACAAGCTCACGGTTACATTAGAGTTTTGGATTCTAGTTTATGTTGCATATTGTTTGTTACTGTTCCACAGGTTTAACACCTCATTACTTGAACACACGTACTGTATAAATCACAAAGTTTTCCACTGTAGTAGGCCGACTCTGAAATCAGACAAAAAAAAATTAGCTTGAGGCTTAGTTGTGGCAGTATGAAAATGTGTTTTTATCTTTCTATGATTTGTTTGTGTTGTTCTGAACCACGGTTTCATTTTTAACATCACAATTCGTATTGTATTGTCATGTGTGATTGTAAAAGTTGTGTGCGAGTGTCTTGGTTTTTTTTTGCAAACAGTACTGCTGTAATGTTAGCGAGCTCTTTGTGTTCTTGGCTTCTCTTTGTTCATATTCGTCAATATTTATGGGAATTTGTTTGATTAAATGAAGTAAATGAAGTACAAAATAATTTTTGGGTAATGTGTGTGAATATAGAATGCAGCACAAGGATCTTTGAAAATATTTGATCTTGAAATATCCATGTAGCACTCGGAATCATTTAAGATTAATAATAACACAATTAACACATTAACATTTTACAGGAGATGTGAATGTGAGTTCTTGGCTGATTTGTACATTATTAAATTAAAATAATTATATTAAACAGGGTGCATTTACCAGCACGATCATTTTAATGCCTTGTTCACAAAAAAAAAAAAAAACATAAGATTGTTTAAGAGATAATAATCTCACTGAATGTATCAAAGCATCCAATGTTTATGACTACTGAAGGCGTCACATCCTTGGTTTTTTCACACCTACAGGCCCTACCTACATTCAAAATTTGGTATTCGGCCACATAGTTAACCGGAGAAGACATTGCAGTCTCCTGTTACAATGGCTGCTGCTGTTCCAAACAGTCCTGAAACATCTAGAAGAATGATGTGTGTAACGCCGCCAAGAAGTTCTATTGAAATGAGAGAGGAGCTGACTTTAGCACCAAGGAAAAATCAAGGGGAGAGCCTAAGAAAGGTTCTCATTGAAGATGAAGATATTGTGAAACAAGATTTCACTGTGTCTTGTGATCGTGTGGGGAGATTTGTGTTTGACAAAGAGTTGCAGATTGTGAAACTCTACGTTTTGGAATCTTACGATGAATATACACCCGAATGCTCCTACCTGCTTTGACCGGCGAAGCCTCGCATATGTCACAAAAGAGAATTCTGTAATTTTCACTGAAAGATATTTTGATTAAAGATTATGAGATAACTCGGTCATTTATTAGGATTTTTGTTAAGACGCTGGCAATTTGTTTCAAGTAACGGTAATGTATTGTGGCTTGGGAAAACTTAATCCAATAGCCAATTATTAAACAATTAAACATACAGCAAGTAACACATAGATGGGATGAGTAATCATTGTTCAGGTTTGTTATACCGAATAGGCGATTATACTGAATACACATACTGATTATTTGGTTTAAAATAAATTTAACATGACTGAAACAGCTCATCTATCGTTGAAAAAATGGTGTTTAACACAGGTACGTCGCTTTGCTCGAAATATAGACTCTTTTTGCAGCATTCAAAAGGGTTGACCTCAGGAAGAGGCCAGTCTCGATCAAACTCATCAGAGTCAGACTCATTGCTACTTTGAGACAAAAAGTTTGTTTCAGAGTTCTCCCGACGTTTATTTACCAGCATGAGATAATTTTGGTCATGAAGCGTTTTGTTCATACAGGATGATATGGATATGTAGTCTGGCGGCTTGCTTGCGTTATACCTCATGCCAGACATTGCACCATTCCACTGGAAATTGTACCAATTTTTTTCATCCATAATAAAGTTTCTCCAAATTTGATTGTAGAAGTGTGTCCAGTCTATGGCGGGCAAAAGCAGGCAGGAGCATTCGGGTGTATATTCATCGTAAGATTCCAAAACGTAGAGTTTCACAATCTGCAACTCTTTGTCAAACACAAATCTCCCCACACGATCACAAGACACAGTGAAATCTTGTTTCACAATATCTTCATCTTCAATGAGAACCTTTCTTAGACTCTCCCCTTGATTTTTCCTTGGTGCTAAAGTCAGCTCCTCTCTCATTTCAATAGAACTTCTTGGCGGCGTTACACACATCATTCTTCTAGATGTTTCAGGACTGTTTGGAACAGCAGCAGCCATTGTAACAGGAGACTGCAATGTCTTCTCCGGTTAACTATGTGGCCGAATACCAAATTTTGAATGTAGGTAGGGCCTGTAGGTGTGAAAAAACCAAGGATGTGGCGCCTTCAGTAGTCATAAACATTGGATGCTTTGATACATTCAGTGAGATTATTATCTCTTAAACAATCTTATGTTTTTTTTTTTTTTGTGAACAAGGCATTAAAATGATCGTGCTGGTAAATGCACCCTGTTTAATATAATTATTTTAATTTAATAATGTACAAATCAGCCAAGAACTCACATTCACATCTCCTGTAAAATGTTAATGTGTTAATTGTATTATTATTAATCTTAAATGATTCCGAGTGCTACATGGATATTTCAAGATCAAATATTTTCAAAGATCCTTGTGCTGCATTCTATATTCACACACATTACCCAAAAATTATTTTGTACTTCATTTACTTCATTTAATCAAACAAATTCCCATAAATATTGACGAATATGAACAAAGAGAAGGCAAGAACACAAAGAGCTCGCTAACATTACAGCAGTACTGTTTGCAAAAAAAAAACAAGACACTCGCACACAACTTTTACAATCACACATGACAATACAATACGAATTGTGATGTTAAAAATGAAACCGTGGTTCAGAACAACACAAACAAATCATAGAAAGATAAAAACACATTTTCATACTGCCACAACTAAGCCTCAAGCTAATTTTTTTTTGTCTGATTTCAGAGTCGGCCTACTACAGTGGGAAACTTTGTGATTTATACAGTACGTGTGTTCAAGTAATGAGGTGTTAAACCTGTGGAACAGTAACAAACAATATGCAACATAAACTAGAATCCAAAACTCTAATGTAACCGTGAGCTTGTTTCACATTCTGTAGATTATCTCAGTAATGAAATCTCAGTTGACTTGCATTTTCAGGCTGACAGCTGAAACGAGGACTTTTGCTAAACCTATTTTCAGTCCTTTAGGTTCGGTGAAATATATGTTATAAAATTCAACAACATGCATGACAACTTTGTAAACACTTAACAACTAATATTTAAGCGAAATAAATACATGTTTAGATATTTAGAAGGGAAAAAAGATATACTACAATATTTCAAGGGACTGTGCTGTTGAATACAGTAACTTCATGCTGCATTGTTTAAATAAAAGGGGATCAATTCTGAAGACAATCATGACAACACACAGCTGCTGTTTCCCCAGGATCAAACCTTTTGGTCAGATGAATATTTAAAACATGTGTCTGTGTGCTGGTGCAGTCCATCTAAAACGGTGAAAAACATGTACCTTTCAATGAATTAACTACATGACATCTGTAATTTATTTATTAAAGTCATGTTTAGAGACGTGTGGAAAGAAAATAGACACCACACTATCTTCAACTTGTAATGTGCAACTTTGTGTTCTGAAATGAAATAAATGTACATGTAACAGACAAACAGTAAGATCGAGGGGCTTGTGTCTCGTGGCCGCTTTGTAGACAGACCAGAAAAAGCACTACAGTACGTCACAATCTCAGTTTAAACAATCTCTTGTAGAAGGACTATCCTTTTATTATCTTATAATGTTTTCCTGCAAACACTCGCGACATGATTGACCAGATTCTGAGAATAGTCTTCATCTAAAAAACAATGAAAAGTATAGAGTGGTATCAGCTAGTGGGGCAGGCCATCAAAAGCAACATTAAAACTTTAACAATATATTTAGAAGAGAGGATTTCAGTATTAGTTTTTTGTTATACTGATACATGTTTCTGTTGTGCAAACATATTTCCTGTATAAACGACTATGTCTATAACCTTTTCAAATTCTTAATTACCTACACTTTAATCTCAAGCGGAAATTGAAAGAAACGAGTGCAACGAATAAAATGTGCACATCGTCATCATCTATCTGAACAAGAGCTCTAGATGTAGTAGCGTAAGAAAAAAAGTAATTTAAAACAACATTTACAAAAATATACCCAGATGATCATATACCCAATTTTCTTAGTGACTTGGACTCTTGAGTTACATAGGGAGCACAAAAAAATTCTTGATATTTTGTGTCTGTAGCCTTTTCAAGACTGTGTACAACCTCAAACTTTACTGAATGTGTAGCTTTGACCACAATGGTTAGATATGTTTCAGTTGTAAGTGTAAAACAGCACGCCTTAATTTTCGTGTCTAAACTTAATGGGGTCTCACATCAAATAGATAGATAATTGTCCTAAAAAAGAAATGAAAGTGAATGTGACATACGGCCAAGTATGGTGACCCATACTCGGAATTTGTGCTCTGCATTTAACCCATCCAAATTGCACACACACACACAGCAGTGAACATTACCTTTGTATTACGAGTCCGACTCTCTATTCATTAGGCCCCGACTCCCCCAAAAATATTACTTCCCATACCGGGAGTTGAACCCGGGCCGCCTGGGTGAAAACCAGGAATCCTAACCGCTAGACCATATGGGACCATATGGTCCTAAATGCTAGACCATACCGACTTAGTCAAACACTCAAGAAATTTTTCTTAATTTTTATTTATTTCTAGAAACACTGAATGCTGATGGCTCTCAGAGAGAAGGCCTCACCTACGGTACAGTCCTAATAATGACATATACAGTCCAACAAACAAAATGTGAGCTGCGTCATCCATAATCCTGATCGTCTGACTTAGGAGGATTTCTGTATTCTGTATGCATTATAGCAATTTTTCTTAAATGATGTATACACTTTTGCATTTCGTAATTCAATGATTTTTAGTCAATTCGCTTTGCGCAAAGATAATTCCTATGTAAAGATTATGTTTGAATTCTTTCTATAACCTTTACAAAAGCGTGGAACATCATAGTTCTCAAAATATGTTTGCATTACATCAAATAAATATGACAGAAGTGGAGAAACGAAGATGTTTAGCACATGCACACATTGTAGATGCTTATGTTGCTTTATTTGAGTCACAGAAGATGGCCATAGTGACTGATAACATTCTTTAATGTCGTTGTGTTGAAAAAGATTCTGTGGACAAACACCTCAAGGGAAATAATTTGAAATGAGGTTTGTCAAAATAATAAAAAGTTCAGTCAAATGTTCAATAATTTTCTTAAATTAATAAGTATGTGCTCGTCATGCTCTCTTCCAATGATTAGCATGAACTTGTGGAGGAGTCTTAAAACAAATACAGTCAATCAATCGAAATGTGAATTGTGTCATCTGAACAAGATGATTAAATTAGTGGAGTAATTAAAAATATCATTTAAAAATTTACAGATTTTCTGAATTCTATATGTATTATAAACATTTTCTTGTCTTGCTATACTCTCTTTCTTAGTGATTTTGTCTCTTGAATGTACGAAAGGTTATGGATGAAATTTATCAATACTCTTTACAAGAGCGTAGAAACTTTAATATGCTCAAACTTAAATGAGGGTGCAGCTTTCAGTGCAATAGTTTGATTTGTGTCAGTTGTAATAGTTTTAAGGGTAAAACAGCAAGACTTAATTTTCGTGTTGATGTGTTCGCACATCTTGGACAGACACAAAGTTGCACTAAAATAAATATTTCAAAGAGAAAAGACTGTTAGTTAATTTTCATTTATTCCTATTATGATGACAGCTCACAAAGAGGTGTATTCACCTAAAAGCATACACAGTCCAATCTTGATACAAAATCTTGATAATATGACTAAAACTAGTGGTGTAAGGAAAATGTCATTTACAAAAGATTGTAATTCTTAGATGCGACATCCTTAACAAAATATGTTGGCATGCAAAAACACTCATAAATGTTTTAGCACAGCTATTTACACACATAGTATGAGAACTGTACATTGTATCATTTGCCATAGAAAATTATTTTAGTAATCTTTTAGTAAACCATTTCAAATGACATGATACCTACAAAAGAGTCAAAATGTACAAGTTTTGTGTTCTAGGTGAGAAATTTACACCAATAAAGGTGTCATGAACATTAGAAAACAACATGTATTTCCTTTGGCTGTTAAACACCTCGGGTAAATAATTTGAAAAGTTGGTCTGTCAAATAAGAAAAGTTCAGTCATACATTTAAAAACTTTTCTGAAGTAAAAAATGATGTGTTTGTCACAAACACATCCAAAGAGTTTTCTACTCATGTGAGAAAAGCACTTGGGTGCATTCACATCAGGCTATTTTAAAGAAATTAAAGAATAAAACTAAAGTTTAATTTAAAAACAATAGACAGCATGACATGCTTTAGTGACACACAATGTGTTTAAACTTTTAAACATGTTTAAAACTGTAGGTGTAATTATTTTACTGAGAAGTTTTAAGTGAAACGTATATTTGTTCTTTTACAGTACACATACTATGCTAGATTAAAATGAAAACATTTCTTAATTAACAACAAAAAAGTAAACACAACATATATGATTTTGCTCATACTTAAAATTTAGTATACTCGGATTTTGTGTGTGTGTGTGTGTGTGTGTGTGTGTGTGTGTGTGTGGCTCAGCTATACCCTACGTTATGGGGGACAAAGATGGCAAAATTCAAAATCCTTGTCCTTGTGGGGGAATTTTTTTCCCCACTGAGGAAAACAAGCTTATAAATCATACAGAATTAAGTCTTTTGAAAATCTTAAAATGCACAAAGTTTTCTGTAAGGGGTACGTTTATGTGTAAGTTTGGTGTGGGGTGATGGAAAATACAGTTTGTACAGTATAAAAACCATTACGCCCATGCAATGTCCCACAAAACATGGAAACCCAACGTGTGTGTGTGTGTGTGTGTGTGTGTTCATAGTCTAAAGCAGAGCTTATTTAAAATGTTTATTTGTTTGTCTTGTCATATCATGTTATGTACTTTGATTTCTTTTAAACTATATTGTTTAGCACAATGGTCAGCCATTGTTGTTGTGCTTTATAAATAAAATGAACTGAACTAAAGTATGATTCTGTGCACATCTATTTTGTAAAGCCATTAACACAAGCACAAAGAGGATACTGTCGTCCACTGTCAGTTAGACCCCACAATCACCTTTCACTGTCAGAAGTAAATGGATAGGGTGGTTGGTGGTTTGAATAATTCTTAACTTAAGATTGGTTCTCATAAGTTTATCTATTCAACCTACAGATTAGGTTGTTCTGATCCTACAGAGGTGTTAGCATACACACATAGAGATGATAAAGAAAAAACATCCCCGGACATAGCACCTTATTCAGAGGTGGATGTAGACGGGCCGGTAGGAATAAAATGGTGACTAGGGATTAACATTTAGCCTATAGATCAAACAAATCATTGATCCTGTTAAGGTGATAAAAGACACACCATTTGCTTAGCTGCTTTTTTTTTTTTTTCTACAGTCAGAAAGACCCCAGACATCCCGACCTGAAGCAAATAATAGCCCCCGGAAGGAACTCCATAATAATAATAAAAAAAAAAAATGCTCAGGTGAGATAAAAACACCATAAATTTCAGTCAATCTATTCAACCTACAGATAATATCTGAGATGATGAAGAAAAAACATGCCCGGACATAGCACCCTTTTTTCAGACACATATAGAAAATGTGGCCTTGGTGAATTCTTTAATTCTATGTTTCAGTTTTTAGGTGCTTTATTGGCACAAGTAATATTTGTACATTAGTATTGCCAGAGTGGTTCAGTATTGTTGGAAACAATCAAAACAGTGGTGTCTTAGCTATCAACATTTAGCCTATAGATCAAGCAGAACTAAACCGTTTAGGGGTTTGACATTAGAAACATGATTGGATGTCTTCCAACCCCCAAACAAAGCACATTCCCGTTGACAAACATATTAAAACATTATATCGGACACAGACAGCATCACGGTAGGAAACAGATTGGGAAGAAGCTTTGGGTTCTGATGTCTAGACACCAAAGGTGTTGACCTAAAGCACACCCTTTTGCTCAGCCATTATTCAACAATCAAGAAGAACCCAGACATCCCGACTGGAAGCTAGCTACAGCTACAGCTACAGCTACAGCTCAGGGAGGCCATAAAAACCCCAGGGCATAGGTAAGAGATAAAAACATCATAAATCCAGTCATAAATCCATCAAAAGTCAAATCTAACTTCTGTTTTGATCTTTTGATTTACACACCCTAATGTCATGTCACTGTCACGAATCCAGACCACGAACTTCCAGCCACTCACCTCTAGAGGTCACTCACCCACCACTTGGACTTTTCACACCGTCACAGATCACACTAAGGACTACATTTCCCAGCATCCACTGCACCCACACAGCTGTTCACCATTTATCCCGCACGCACCTGCAAACAATCACGCAATCACCATCACCCAATCACACGCACACACAAGCACTATAAATACCATGGACATTCATTCACACGCTGCCGAGTATTGTTAGCCCAGTCTGCATACAAAGCGTTTCCCTGTGTTCTTAGTTTGATTTCTCATGTTCCGATTCCTGCCCGTGTTCCTGATTCTCTCTCTCTCTGCCTAGCCCTCTGGATACTGTACGCCGATCGCCGACCCACGCTTGCCCTTGGATTATTCTTGTGTCTTGCCCATGCCATACCTGTTTGCTACTGACCGACCCTGCCTGTATTGACCATGTATTATAATAAAGCCTTGCGAATGGATCCGCCTGTCTCACGTCTCGTCAACCCCGTAACAGAATACTCGGCCACAAAAGGATCCAGCGGCTTTTCATGTGGATATTGGCCAGGTATGGACATTGCAAGGATGTTGTTACACCTCGAGCAGGGCTCTCGACCACTCGAGGATTATATACAAGAATATTTAGACCTCGCCCATTTCTCTGATCTGCCGGACTGTGTACTCATAGACTTCTTTTGTGAGGGCATTAATCAGCCGCTGAAGTCACAGCTAATCCGTGAGGGTCCCCGTTCATCTCTCAGTCAGTTTCTGGACTATGCTTTGCTATGTGTTGGCTCTTCGTTCACTGTGGGGGTCGCGGAGGAACGAGACACCGCACCCAATTGTGTGGACACAGCCACGCTAGATCACGCTCACAAAATGGCGGCAACAACAACACCCCGTAGCGGCATTGCGGCCAATCACAAGCCAGGTCAGTTCCCAGCTGCTGTTAAAGAGTCAAGTCAAGTCACCGCTGCTGTTAAAGAGTCAAGTCAAGTCACCGCTGCTGTTAAAGAGTCAAGTCAAGTCACCGCTGCTGTTAAAGAGTCAAGTCAAGTCACCGCTGCTGTTAAAGAGTCAAGTCAAGTCACCGCTGCTGTTAAAGAGTCAAGTCAAGTCACCGCTGCTGTTAAAGAGTCAAGTCAAGTCACCGCTGCTGTTAAAGAGCCCAGTCAAGTCCCAACTGATGTTAAGAAGCCAAGTCAGGTCACAGCCGATGTTAAAAGGTCAAACCAAAGCACAGTTGATCATCACGAGTCAGGCCAAACCACCAGTGATCTCCGTGAGTCACGCCAAGCCACAGTTGATCGTCACAAGTCAAGCCAAGCCACAGTTGATCGTCACAAGTCAAGCCAAGCCACAGTTGATCGTCACAAGTCAAGCCAAGCCACCGCTGACCGTCACGAGTCATGCCACGTCACCGCTGACCAGCCAGAGTCACGCCACGTCACCGCTGACCAGCCAGAGTCACGCCACGTCACCGCTGACCAGCCAGAGTCACGCCACGTCACCGCTGACCAGCCAGAGTCACGCCACGTCACCGCTGACCAGCCAGAGTCACGCCACGTCACCGCTGACCAGCCAGAGTCACGCCACGTCACCGCTGACCAGCCAGAGTCACGCCACGTCACCGCTGACCAGCCAGAGTCACGCCACGTCACCGCTGACCAGCCAGAGTCACGCCACGTCACCGCTGACCAGCCAGAGTCACGCCACGTCTCAGCTGCTCCGCCAGAGTCACAGCACGTCTCAGCTGCTCCGCCAGAGTCACAGCACGTCTCAGTTGATCTGCCAGAATCTCGTCATGCCCTGTCTGTCCCACCCAGAGACTCAAGGTCAGTCCTTCAAGTTCCCCGGTTGATATCCAGCGTGAGAGATGCACCGCTGGTGTCTGCACGCGCTGCTGGTATCCCCAAATCCACTCACCTTGGCCCTCCTACTCCTGAACTGATTTCCCTGTCGGAAGCGCTTCCCATGATAGGGGTCGCTCTATGTTGCATTTGGGCTGCGTACACCACTATTGGACTGCCTGAGGTAGCAACGCCCACTGTAATGTCTCCAGAGGTGACAGCACCTGCTGCAGCACCTTCTGAAACAGTGGTGCTCGTTTCAACTCCTTGCAAGGTGGTGGCGCCCAGCAACGTACTCTCACTCGGTCAGGTTACCACCGTAGAACCTCCAGAGGTGGCGGCATTAGCTGCAGAACCTCCAGAGGTGTCGGTGGTATCCTCCAATGTACTCTCACTCTGTCCTGTCACGGCTAAGGAGGCCGTCTATGAACTCTTGCCCTGTCCTGCCCCGGCCATGGAGGCCGTCTATAAGCTCACGCCCTGTTCTGTCACGGCTGAGAAGGCCGCCTGTGAACTCTCGCCCTGTCCTGTCCCGGCCAAGGAGGCCGTCTATGAACTCTCGCCCTGTCCTGTCCCGGCCAAGGAGGCCGTCTATGAGCTCTTGCCCTGTCCTTTCCCGGCCAAGGAGGCCGTCTATGAGCTCTTGCCCTGTCCTGCCCCGGCCATGGAGGCCGTCTATAAGCTCACGCCCTGTTCTGTCACGGCTGAGAAGGCCGCCTGTGAACTCTCGCCCTGTCCTGTCCCGGCCAAGGAGGCCGTCTATGAACTCTCGCCCTGTCCTGTCCCGGCCAAGGAGGCCGCCTGTGATTCCCAGATCTGCTCTGCCACGGCTCCTGAGACTAGGAAGGCTCTCCCTGTCTTGTCTGTCTCTGTTCTCCCAATGTTGTCTGTTTCTGCTCTCCCTGTGTTGTTTGTCCTTGTGCTTCTCTACTTCCAGGTGCTGTCAGGGCTACCTGCCCAGTCTGCTTCCCTGTGGTGGTCTCTGGTCCCATCTGTTCCGCCCTGGTGGGTTCCGGGTCCATCTGCTCCGCTCTGGTGGGTTCTGGTCCCGTCTGTTCCGCCCTGGTGGGTTCCGGGTCTGTCCGCCCCGCCCTGGGGGGCTCCAGTCCTGCCCGCTCCGCCCTGGGGGGCTCCAGCTCCGTCCGCTCCGCCCCGGCGGGCTCCAGTCCCGTTCGCTCTGCCCCGGTGGGCTCCAGGTCCGTCCGCCCCGCCCTGGCGGGCTCCAGCTCCGTCCGCTCCACCCTGGATCATAGGAGCGTCTGGAAGCCGCTCTTTGGGGGGGGGCTATGTCACGAATCCAGACCACGAACTTCCAGCCACTCACCTCTAGAGGTCACTCACCCACCACTTGGACTTTTCACACCGTCACAGATCACACTAAGGACTACATTTCCCAGCATCCACTGCACCCACACAGCTGTTCACCATTTATCCCGCACGCACCTGCAAACAATCACGCAATCACCATCACCCAATCACACGCACACACAAGCACTATAAATACCATGGACATTCATTCACACGCTGCCGAGTATTGTTAGCCCAGTCTGCATACAAAGCGTTTCCCTGTGTTCTTAGTTTGATTTCTCATGTTCCGATTCCTGCCCGTGTTCCTGATTCTCTCTCTCTGCCTAGCCCTCTGGATACTGTACGCCGATCGCCGACCCACGCTTGCCCTTGGATTATTCTTGTGTCTTGCCCATGCCATACCTGTTTGCTACTGACCGACCCTGCCTGTATTGACCATGTATTATAATAAAGCCTTGCGAATGGATCCGCCTGTCTCACGTCTCGTCAACCCCGTAACAGTCACTCAGGGGTGACAGGACCCCAGTGACGTGACAGTCAGGGGGACAGAGGGGGTCACAGAGCCATAAATCACGTCATAAATCTACACATGGACACATTTGACATATGACGACCTGTCAATCAAAGCTGACAGGGGGGTCATAAATCAAGTCATAAATCAGGTCATAAATCATCAAAGTGATAGAAGGTGTATTATATAACTACTGTTATCACCTCATTGCTGAGAAATATAATGTAGCTTTTAGCTGTTGTATTTTCAAAATTCACGGGGGAGGGGTTGAAAACCAGCTCCTGAATGTGCAATTTCAGACCTATATAAAGTTTCCATCTCAATAAAATGCGAGCGCATACAGCACGCCGGCATTAAAAACCTTCATGAGCAAACGCGTCGCCCTCGTATTGGGAGTTCTGTGGAGAATCGGATATGTGTGTTTAGACGTAGATCGGATGTCCAGATATCGGATATGTATCTGATTTAAAACCACATTTGGAAACGGCTCAGATCGGATACGAAAAAATCGGATCTCGTGCGGGTTTTTGTGTTTACACGCGTGCATCAAATTCTGATCTGTGTCAGATAGGGGCAAAAGATCGGATTTTTCTGCCAGTGTAAACACAGCCAAACACATCTTGAGTAAATGCCTTACAGTCACTGATACACAAGCAAAATAATGTAAACGTATAATATATGAACAAATAAACCAAGAGAGGAGCATTTGAGGACACTAGTTACAATTCCAAGTCTGGATCCAGCCTCGGTCAACAAATAAGTGAATTTAACCAATATAGATTAATATAGAGGATTAATGTGGAAACAATAGAGAAAATAACAAGATTAAATGGTCTACTTTTACATTTTTAATGCAAGAAAATCATCAATTCAATTATTTTAAGCCATTTTAGTGTGTAGTTTACAATCTCTAAATATACAAATATACTAAATACACATTTTGCATAATAAAAGATTGAGTGAAAAGTACATTAGTTCAGTATAAATGTGACTCAGAATAATCTACTGTCATCTGTTAGACTGTTTTTATTCTGTTTTCACTTCTGTCTTGTGTGGCAAGTATCCCGGTTCCAGGTCAGCATCGCCCTGGAAACGCCGCTTCCGCACTGATCACACATCAGCAACACCTGTGCGTGATGAGTGGCACACCTGGAGCTCATTCCCACCAGCCATAAAAGCCAGGAGAAGAGGCACACCAGTGGTGTTGCAACCGAGCTCCAGGCGGAACTAATGCGTGTTTCTTCTTGTACCTTACAGAGTCTGACTGCACCCCTGGAGAGTGACACTCACCACGACACTTCACCCCACGAGCACAGAGTGGACTACTGCACCGAGCACCATTCTTCTAAGCACGTGTGATCAGTGTGTGTTAATAAATCACCCTCTGGGGAACTTCCAGCATTTCAGAGTCTGTGCTCTCATTCACCCCGCGACATCTGGTGGAGAATGCGGGCATGACAGGTGAATTGAGACACAGACTATTAACGTCAGGTTTTTCTAACTGTCTCTGTGTTTCACCTAGGAGAACCGCTCTCTCTCTCTCTAAGGAAAAATGGAAGAGATCGTCCGCTGCCTTACTGAACTCACAGCCCGCCAGCAGCAGTTTACAGAGCGACTGGCCACTAGACAAGAGTATACTGACCGGGTCGTTGAACAACTGCAGGCCAGCGTGGCGGGGTGCGTGCCCCTCCCAGAGTCGTCCGCCAAGGCTCACCAATGCCTCGTCAGACTAACTGAGCACGACGACATCGAAGCCTACCTCCATACTTTTGAGGGTATCGCAGGCCGGGAGGGATGGGTAAAGGAAGAATGGGCCCGCATCATCGCCCCCTTTCTCACCGGAGAAGCTCAGCGGGCCTACTATTCCCTGCAGGCGCCCAGGAATGAAAACTATGATGAGCTCAAAACCGAAATTCTCGCCCGGGTGGGCCTGACCCCAATGTGTGCGGCGCAGCAATTCTTCCAATGGACCTATGATGAACGGAAGACGGTGAGAACTCAAGCTGCTCACCTCGCCCGATTGGCTCACCTGTGGATCCTCACCGGTTCACCTACCGCTGACAAGGTGGCGGAGAAAGTCATTGTCGACCGGATGTTGCGCGCGCTGCCCCGTCCGCTGAGACGCCCGGTCAGTATGACAAATCCACGTGACCTCGCCAGTCTCGTTGAAGCTGATGAGCTGGCCGAGGCAACGAACGCCCGCGACGCCGGAGAGAGTGGGCCTGGGGCCCCGGAGGGTGATGGAACGGCATCAGCTCGAAGGTGCACCGTGACCAGTCAGCAGACCAGCGGTCCCCGACCTCGTCGATGAGCCAATGCCCACCGAACCTCCAGCGCCGACGGCCCGAGCCTGGATGGCCGGGTGCTTTCTGCATAAAGAAGGACCTTCCCCTGGCCCCAGCAGGATGGTGAAACTGGATGGGAAACCAGTCCAGGCCTTGTTGGATTCCGGCAGTTCAGTCACTCTTGTGCAACATACACTGCTAAAGCCGAGGCCCAAACAGAAGACAGAGCTACCACTTACATGTGTGCACGGAGATACCCGCTACGTACCGGCCCGAACGGTTTGGATTTCAGCGGAGCCTGGGACCTGGGCCGTCGAGGTGGGCATTGTGCGAGACATACCTGTACCTCTGCTCCTTGGACGTGACTGGCCGGGGTTCGAGAAGCTCCTCCGCACCCCCAAAAACCCTGCCGCTTCCACCCGGGATCGGCCATGGAGGAAACGTCGGGGACTGCCCAGCAAGAGACCGGTCTACCTAGCAACCGACAGCGAGAGGGAGGGTGAGTGTCAACCAGTTAACATTCCATCTGTCTACTTCGATGTGTTTCAGCAGGTCACAGCCAGGGGTTCGTTCGGCAGGGAGCAACGAGAGGATGACCGCCTGCGCAACTGTTGGGAACAAGTGCGTCGAGTCGATGAGGTAGACAGGCTTCCGGGGCCACACCCCCTCCCTCATTTTGAAATAAAAAATGGTCTGCTGTACTGTGTCACCCACAGGCGGGGGGAGGAGAAGTTCCTCTTGGTCGTGCCTAAAACCAAGACGGAGACAGTCATAGAGCTGGCACATGCCCATCCGATGGCGGGGCACCTCGGGATGGAAAACACCATTCAACGCATCCGGGACCGTTTCCACTGGCCAGGACTGGATGCAGAAGTAAAACGATTCTGCCGTAGTTGCCCCACCTGCCAGCAGACGTCTCCTCGTCATCCTCCCCCCAGCCCTCTCATTCCGCTACCCATCATCGATGTGCCCTTCGAGCGGATCGGGATGGATCTGGTGGGACCTCTGCCAAAGTCTGCCCGGGGTCATGAGCACATCCTGGTCATCCTGGACTATGCCACCCGGTACCCAGAAGCCATTCCTCTTCGTGCAGCGAACGCAAAGAACATTGCCAGAGAGCTGTTTCTGCTGGCCAGCCGAGTCAGGATACCAAAGGAAATCCTGACTGACCAGGGTACACCCTTCATGTCCCGGGTGGTGGCGGACCTCTGTCGACTCCTTCAAGTACAACCCCTGAGGACTTCGGTCTACCACCTGTATAGCCTGAATGCACTGTAAGTCGCTTTGGATAAAAGCGTCTGCTAAATGCATAAATGTAAATGTAAATGTACCACCCACAGATGGATGGCCTCGTCGAAAGGTTTAACCAAACGCTCAAACAGATGCTGAGGCGGGTGGTTGCTGAAGATGGGTGTGACTGGGACCTTATGATCCCGTACGTGCTCTTTGGAATCCGCGAGGTACCACAAGCCTCCACAGGGTTCACGCCCTTTGAACTACTGTTTGGAAGACAACTTCGAGGCCTTCTGGACGTTGCCCGGGAAGCTTGGGAGAATCAACCAGCCCCACACCGCAGCCTCATTGAGCACGTACAGGAAATGAGAAAACGAATTGACAGAGTCATGCCCCTCGTCAGAGAACACCTTGTTACAGCCCAGCGCGCCCAACAACGTCTCTACGACCGGTCCGCCCAAGCCCGGGAGTTCCAGCCGGGTGATCGTGTGATGGTTCTGGTCCCGACAGCTGCCTGTAAGTTCCTGGCGACCTGGCAAGGGCCCTACACAGTGGTGGAACGAATGGGGCCGGTCACGTACCGAGTGCGGCAACCCGGCCGCCGCCGAACGGAGCAAATTTATTATGTTAACTTGCTCAAGAAGTGGGTTCCCCAGCCTGAGCAACTCGCCGCACTTGCCCAAACAACCCCTCCAGTAGTAGACATGGATCCGCAGCTGTCGGCGACCCAGAAGACAGAACTCGAGGCCCTGGTCTGTCAGTTTAAGGATGTGTTCAGCGAGGCCCCGGGTAGAACGACAGTCATCGAGCATGAGATCCGCACACCACCAGGAGTCGCAGTACGGCAGCGGTCCTACCGGATACCAGAAGCTCGCCGGCCAGCTATAGAGGAGGAGGTACAGAAGATGATCCAGCTGGGAATCATCGAGCCCTCCCGTAGTCCCTGGGCCAGCCCAATAGTGATGGTACCAAAGCCAGACAACACCCTCCGTTTTTGTAACGACTTCAGGAAGCTCAATGAAGTCTCTGCCTTTGACGGGTATCCCATGCCGCGGGTGGATGAGCTCTTGGACCGGGTGGGCAAAGCTCGTTACATCAGCACTTTAGACCTCACCAAAGGGTATTGGCAGGTGCCCTTGTCCCAGAGCTCCCGGGAAAAGACAGCCTTTAGCACCCCCAATGGCCACTGGCATTACCGGGTGCTACCCTTCGGCCTGCATGGGGCACCTGCCACATTCCAACGGATGATGGACATATTGCTCCGGCGACACCAAGCCTATGCCGCGGCTTACATGGATGATGTCATCATACACTCAGAGTGTTGGGAGACTCACCTAGAGCGTCTACGGAGGGTGTTGACCGAGCTCCGACGGGCTGGCCTCACTCCCAACCCCAAGAAGTGCCACCTCGGCCTCACCGAAGCAAAGTACCTGGGGTACAAGATTGGGAGAGGGCTCATCATGCCCCAGGAAAGGAAGGTTGAGGCGGTGAAGAAGTTCCCACGTCCCATCAATAAGACGCAGGTATGAGCATTCTTGGGATAGGCAGGCTACTACAGATGCTTCATCCCTAACTTCTCCTCTATAGCCTGCCCCCTGTCAGACCTCACAAGGAAGGGGCAGCCAGAGAAGATAGTCTGGACTCCTGAAGCAGAAGCCGCCTTCACGGCCCTCACGTCCTCCCCGGTCCTGCATGCACCAGACTTCGGCTGCCCCTTCACGTTGTACACCGACGCCTCCGGCACCGGCTTAGGAGCAGTCCTCTCCCAGCTCCGGGATGGAGAGGAACACCCCGTGGTCTATATAAGCAGGAAACTCTCCCCCGCGGAAATACAATTACAATATACAAATATACTAAATACACATTTTGCATAATAAAAGATTGAGTGAAAAGTACATTAGTTCAGTATAAATGTGACTCAGAATAATCTACTGTCATCTGTTAGACTGTTTTTATTCTGTTTTCACTTCTGTCTTATGTGGCAAGTATCCCGGTTCCAGATCAGCATCGCCCTGGAAACGCCGCTTCCGCACTGATCACACATCAGCAACACCTGTGCGTGATGAGTGGCGCACCTGGAGCTCATTCCCACCAGCCATAAGAGCCAGGAGAAGAGGCACACCAGGGGTGTTGCAACCGAGCTCCAGGCGGAACTAATGCGTGTTTCTTCTTGTACCTCACAGAGTCTGACTGCACCCCTGGAGCGTGACACTCACCATGACACTTCACCCCACGAGCACAGAGTGGACTACTGCACCGAGCACCATTCTTCTAAGCACGTGTGATCAGTGTGTGTTAATAAATCACCCTCTGGGGGACTTCCAGCATTTCAGAGTCTGTGCTCTCATTCACCCCGCGACACTTGTTTCACAGCAAAGATTTGTCAGATTTCAGTGAGTTTGATGCTGTTTCTACAGATACAAACCCATGAACTAATAGTGTTTCTGAATCTTTCTTCAGATGGAGAAACACAGAAGATGCAGCGCTAGAAATGATGAACATGAGTCCAGCGATCTTAAACTACACAGTAAAGTTTAATCAGACTGTAGCTGCTGTACAGTATAATGATACTAACTGTAGTTTCTCCAGCTTGCATTGTGTGTTCATCAGTAGATCACTGAGGTTTTTCACTCCAGAGTCTCCTAGTTTATTATAGCTCAGGTTCAGTTCTCTCAGGTGTGATGGGTTTCAGAGCTGAAGTCAGGATCAGACTCTGTTTCTCTGTAATACTGCATCTCCACAGACTGAAGACAGAAAGAGAAAACATAATCAATGAGATAAACTGTATGGCGAATAAACCTATTACCAACTACACAAAGGTTACAAAGATTGAAAATCAGCAAATCACCTTTTGCTCTCTATGGTAAATGTGTTTATGTCTGTTGTTCTCACACACTGCTGACTCGTTAACACTTTACAATAAGATTTCATTTGTTAACATTAACTACATTAGTTAACATGAACCAATGATGAACAATTCTAATACAGCTTTTAATAACCTTAATATCAGTTTCAACATTTACTAATACACTTTTAAATTCACACGTTTTTTGTTAACATCAGATAATCCAGAATAACCCAAAAGAGGGCAAGAAAAACTTGTTTTAAACTATATATGTCATGCCTACTGTCCTCTGATTGATAATTCATACTTTTTTAACCCTCTGGGGACTGAGGTGATTTTGGGGCCCTTGAGAGGTTTTGACTGATATTTGTGCTTATTTCAGCTACTTATAACATACTAATGACCAACACGTATTTGTTTTTGTATTCAGCACAAACTTTGCTACAATATTATGTGACCAAGATGGATGTACATGTTTGTATTTTTTTAGAAAAAAAATATTATGCGTGGTTAGTAAGTTTTGGGAAAAAAATGTAGCTGAAATAAGGCCATAAAACCCACACTAAATAGTCCTGAATAAGACTTTTGAGTAATCAGTCTTGTCGGCTAGAATATTTACTTCACAATTAAGTGAGAATCATTCTGCTTACTCATTTACAGAAAACAATACATTGATTAAAATTTTTTAAGACATGTTTTGTGATTGAAAGCCTGTATGCGAGGGAGTGACAATGTCCTTGAATATTAAGTGATTCTCACCTGAGACACAAAGGGCCCTCCCCTGAAGCTGCTAATGGCCCATCAGTGTGACTGTGACTTTGAGGCAGGTAAGAGAGAATGTGAGGAGATTGAACAAATGTTTTTTTTAATTATTTGTATTTTATTTACAACACCGTATAATCAAAACATACATAATGAAGGCCAAAGACACATTATTGTGCACACTGATCTAACCACAGAGATGTGAACAGACTTTGAGTCATTCCTGCAACAGATTCTGTTCAACAAGTGACACAAGTAAATCATGCCTGATATTTGCGTGTGATATTTAAGTGTTTCTGCTACTTTCCATGGATTCAAGAAGAAAAAAAACATAATCAGTGGTCAAGGAGCTTGTTTTACCATATAATATCAGTGTAGTTGGACATCTGATGTTGGTACAGCACTCTCTGAGGAAAACAGTTTGAAGAAAGGCTTTGTACTATCGTAAACAAAAAAATACATTTTATATCTGAGAAACTAATTATTATTGTTTAGAAAAAACGAACTATGATTTTGTAGTCATATAGCCTAGTATGTATGGCTTTGTACTACAAAAGGTGTACTTTGTACAATAAAAAAGGACATTTTATATCTGAGAAACTAATTATTATTGTTTAGAAAAAACGAACTATGATTTTGTAGTCATATAGCCTAGTATGTATGGCTTTGTACTACAAAAGATGTACTTTGTACTATAAAAAAGGATATTTTATATCTGAGAAACTAATTATTATTGTTTAGCACGCTATTAAATCCATTTGTGAACATTAAACATTTTTCTAAACATTGTAGCATTCATCATGTTGTCGTTTGTGAAAAAAATAAACGCGTTCAAGTTTGAGTCACAATAACACGTTAACTAATGCAAAAAATAAACATTACTTACTCATCAGATCGCTCTTCTCTTCTGGATGAACTCTTGCTCTTATTTTGAGGGAAATCCAGCCTTTATCAGCTTGTCTTCTTCCAGAAACGAACAGTATGCTCTCCTCACTCTTTGTTTGTTATTGGGCGTCTCCATGAGTGCACGGCTCACGTGGTTATTTACATATGAAATGCGCGAGCCACGAGGGGGCGGGATCGCATTAGAAATAATGAGTTAGACTGGAAAGACTGAACATCATGTTGGTTTCATACAGATTACTTCATCACAGAATGTTTGTTTTCGATAAGACTTACTACATTTGAAAGTAGACACTTCCAGCTTTCTATAGATATAACTCCCATGTCTGTGTGTTGAGTTTTCGCTGAGTTACAGCTTCATTTTACTTCATTTTAGTGAAGTATTTCTAAAAGCAGTTTGCAGAGACAGAGAGCGCATCCTGTTTGTTTTCTTTTTTTTTCAAAACCACAAAGTTTTGTTGTATTCGTGAGTGTACACAAAAAAAAGTAGACACTTAACAGTTTCGATTGATGTATAACATGTATTTGTGTGACCAAAATCAACAGAGTATTTTTAGTGTCTTTTGCACTGATCTTAAAAAAAACTGAGCTGGTATCGCCGGCGATACGGTCGACTTCAGTGAGTTAATCAGACTGTCAGAAGAGGTAGTTTGCAGTCAATGCTGGATGAGGTAGTGATCAGTCCAATGCTGCACAAAGTGACTGGTGCGGGTCACAGTTTGTAAGTGGAGGGGGTGGGGGGTGGAAGGTCCTGGGGATGTGGGGAGCTGGGGGGGGGGGTCGTAGTGTCAGACTCACGTGGTGCGTGGGGTAAAAGAGGGGAGGGGGGGCAAGGACGGGAGGGAGTTCAGCTTCCTGACAGCCTGATGTATGAAACTGTCCTTCAGTCTGCTGGTCCTCGCCTGGAGACTCCGCAGTCTCCTCCCTGATGGCAGCAGACTGAGAAGCTGTGTGTCGGGTGGGTGGGATCACCTGCAATGCTCAGGGCTTTGCGGGTGAGATGGGTGCTGTAGATGTCCTGGAGGGAGGGGAGAGAGACACCAACAATCTTCTCAGCTGCTCTCACTATCCGTTGAAGGGACTTGCGGCAGGACGCGTTGCAGGCGCCATACCACACAGTGATGCAGCTAGTCAGAATGCTCTCGATGGTGCCTCTGTAGAAGGTGCACATGATGGGGGCCGTGGCTCTGGCTCTTCTGAGTTTGCGGAGGAAGTAGAGACGCTGTTGTGCTTTCTTGGCCAGTGCTGCAGTGTTGTTGGTCCAGGAGAGGTCCTCTGTGATGTGTACACCCAGGAACTTGGTGCTGCTCACTCTCTCCACGGTCGCACCATTGATGTCAGAGGAGCATGCTGAGTGTGCACTCTCCTGAAGTCAACAACAATCTCCTTCATCTTCTCCACATTCAGAGAGAGATTGTTGTCACTGCACCACCCGGCCAGGCGGCTCACCTTGCTCCTGTAGTTTGTCTCATCTCTGTTGCTAATGAGACCCACCACAGTCGTGTCATCTGCAAACTTAATGAAAAGGTTAGAATTGTGTGACGGTGTGCAGTCGTGGGTCAGCAGAGTGAAGAGTTTTGGTTCCTTGCTGCTGTCGCCTCTGGCTTATGCTGGGTACACACTAAAAGATTTTTTAAATCTTATAAGATCTTCAAAATGTGAGAGACCACAAACATGAGGGGAAAAAATCCTAGATTTAACCTTTTTGCTCCTATAGTGTATGGTGTCCTCGGGGTTCCCCCCCACACACATCAGGATTTCTGATTGTAAATATTCAACATGATTCACGATCAGGAGCCTCCGACTGAACTGAGCTGGATGATGACGTCACTGAATTCAATCATGAACTGCCTTTAACTGAAATCTGAGTGTTTACTATTGTCCTTTTGCATTATTGACACACTATTTTCCTATTTAATACTGTAAAGCTGCATTGACACAATCTGTATTGTTAAAAGCACTATATAAATAAAAGTGACTTGACTTGATCCTAGCTGCTCCTGCGGTCCGTTCTTCATATCTTGCTTAATACATCTGTGATGATTTTACAGATGCCAGATCTTTTAGTCATCATAACTGATCTCTGGCTAATTTGGTTCTTCAAACAATTAGCAGATTTGATTAAAATATCTGGATTAAGTTGTCTGAGATTAGTTCGTGTTGAAATGTTCATTGGAAAGGTCAGATATGTCAAAACCATGATCAGCAATGCAGTGATTGGCTGAGACAGCAACATAATGACATCATATACAGTAGTTAAGATCAAGGATGTCATAAAAGATCTAATAGATAAAATATGTAACTGTTTTTTTAAATGATTCTCAATTATTTTTCACAATTTCTAGTATTTGTACAGACTATGCATTTTTCAGTGTGAAGAGTAATGTAATTAGCAGTTAAATTTTGAAGCGGATTTGTTATATATGACGGCATTAATTAAAGTTTCTTAATCCATTATCGACTGTGCTTAAAAGAATCGTGCATCATAAAAGCATTTCGAGATTTGAGAATAGATCTGCGTCTCCTGCGATGCATAAAAGCTGTTACCGTTCACATTAATGCACGGCTCAGACTTTACGGAATGTGTGTATGACTGCAATAAAATTATGACAGAATTAGTCCTTTATGAATAAATCTCTCAATGAGTAAATTATTATAGATATTAGTATAGATATAGATATGATTGTTTTCCTAAACTCTTAACACAATTAGCACAACATCCATCTGTGTAGGCTATACAATTAACACATTTCTTGTTGCTTTGACACAAAATGCATAAAGTTAGCACAAATTTAAAATGCTGGAACTTCTTTTACACACAAGCTCAACCAAGACCAAAACAATGGATCTTTACTGCCAAATTTCCAGTTTTATATCCAGTATATATCCAGTTTTTATTTCCAGTATATCCAGTTTTTTATTCATTAATGAGAAACAGCTGATTGAAGTTATGCAAATGTATAAATTACAGCTGATTCCCATTTAGGAAACACACTCAGGTGTTGAGGTTCTTTCAATCGCATGACCATATGATATACAGTAAAAGAGGAGCTCTTTGTGATGATCATGTGTGGGAAATGCACTCCTGTATAAATGTGAGATTTTAGAAGATCTGTACTAAAGACTGGTGCCAGAGAAAGGGGACAGGTGGGAAACCACTTGCCAATATATGTGATCACATGCAACAATGTGGCATTCCATTCTGAACCTTGTTTGACACCCATTCGAGAATGATTTCTCTTTTCCTTGCCCCTTACTCTCCTTTCCTCAACCCCATTGAGGAGTTTTTCTCAGCCTGGAGATGGAAGGTTTTTGACCAAATGTCCCTCCTGGATGCAATGGATGCTACATACCAAGACATCACAGCTGAACAATTCCAGGAAGGGATAAGGCATACCAAAAGATTCTTCCCAAGATGCCTTGCCAGAGAAGATATCAGGTGTGATATGGATGAGAACATGTCGCCAAGCGCAGAAGACCAAGCAGATTAGATTATTTTTATTTATTTATTTTTTTACTGTAAGGTGCACTTTTAAGAAAGTAGCAGCGACTGGGACAGACTTTCAGTATCACCTTCACTTAAAATGATAGTCTAATCCTGTTTGAGCTAATGGACCTGTTGCTATGACAGCAACTCCAGCTTCGAAAGAACTTAATAGTACTGGATCAAGTCAAATTGCCAACAATAAAATCTACCTAGCTGTGTAATCCATGCATGAAGAACGGGCCCCGTTGTGGTTGTTTATGCTTACATTAGTTACATGTGTGTGTGTTTGTGTTTGTGTTTGTGTTTGTGTGTGTGTGTGCGTGTGTGTGTGTGTGTGGGTGTGTGTGTGTGTGTGTGTGTGTCATTGCAGACCTGATGGAGTTGGCAACCTCACTGGAGATGTTGGGGAACCTTGGTGTCACGGCTGCATTCTGTGTTGTTTATGCAGTGACTTCAGAGCTCTTTCCTACTGTGGTGAGAAACATGGCCATGGGAACGTGCTCCATGACCGCTCGCATAGGCAGCATCCTTTCTCCCTTCATCATATACTTGGGTACAGTCACAGTATTCTGTTTTTATTGGTTTTATTACTTCAAATATAGCCAATCGTACAACATTGCATGTGCATTTTGATAACTGATTCATTTTCTCTATAAAGGTAACTATTATAGATACATTCCTTATATCGTGATCGGAAGCCTGGCTGTGTTTTCTGGCTTAATTATGTTACTGTTGCCAGAAACTAAAGGAAAGGTTCTCCCTGACACCATTACTCAGATGCAGCGAATAAAAGGGTAAGTGCATTATTGCCCCATATTCTTAACATCTTTAACACAAACTCTTTATTCAGTTCAGGGTTTGTGGTTTTTAGATACAGCACATGCGCTTAAAGTCTAATTTAGTTAATTTCTTTTATCTCACTTAGACTGAGAAGCTCTAAAAAACTGGATGCAATGATGTGAACAGCAGACAAAAGTCAAGTCTTCAAAGAAGTGAAACTGTAGCTGGACAGTGAAATCAAATAATGTCCTGTTAATCAAATGAATGATCCTAACCCTAAATTAATTACGCTGTTGAGATCAATTTAGCTTGGTGTTCTGCTTCTACAGTCAGATCATGTGTGTGAGACAAATACACCCTCATGAGGAGCTTTTGTTTTAATATCTGCCATAATAGCAAAGCCACGACCAGCCATATCTGACCAAAGAGATCTTTTAGATCATTACCATGTGTTTTACCATGTTTATCATGAACAAAATTGCATTTTATTAATATAAATAGGTCTGTAAATAACTGCTGAATAGGGAAAAGTGCATGAGGCGATGTGTTATTCTCAAAGTGAGCTCTTCAGTCGTCTCTTATTCAATATAAACTGTGACCTCGCAGGTAACTTTTGTGCTTTACTTTGCTGTCTCTTTCTCTTCAGCTACTCTACGTCTGTATCATAGAAATAGGATCTATATGGAAAATATCTTAACCTGCGTGAAGTGCTGTATATGACAAGTTAATCATCCTTCAATCCTACATCTATGTATTTATAATATGTGAATACGCTTTACTTCTCTGTGAGCTGTTTGCTTTTTTTATTGTAAGGTACAAATGGTTGCACAACACGTTTTGTTTCAAAATGAACAAAGTACCTTTATTGATCGAGTAAAAAATACCCTACTGTCACATCTGCAAACATTTTGTTAGTGAGTTTGTCTTTTATCATGCCTTGTCTATTATTATAGTCTATTTCCCATCCTTTAATTGTTTTAATGTGTTTCTTGTTCACTCATTAGTGCATATGTATTTCTAGCCATCATGTTTCAGTGTAAGACGCTGTCAGTGAGTTTCTTCTGTTATAGTTTCTGTCAAAGTCAGGTCATTGTTTGCTTCTGTTTGTTTTTCATTTTGTTTTGAAATAAACTGTATTTGGGTTCAATCTCTACTTGGCTTCAGCAGACAAATGCAATTTTGATTTAAATGTTAAGGTCAGATTTAATTATTTTGCAAAATTGTAGACTGACTGTGTGTGAGTTATGATCTTGCCCCTGTCTTGTGTTTGGACTTTTGTGTAACTTCCTGTCTAGAGTGCCATTTGTAGTCATTTTGTAGTCCTTTTGTTTCATTGGTCCTCATGATTGCTTTACCAGCTGTGTCTAGTTACCGTGTTATTGTCTTTGTGTATAAGTAGTCCAGTGTTTTAGTTAGTTGTTGTCTTTGTGAAGGCGTGTTGTTTCTTTTGCCTGGTTCTCCTCATGTTGTTTGGATGACCTTTTTCTGTGACGTGTAGAGATGTGCAGATGAAGCTTTTCCTGATTGTACCAAAAAATGATTCAAAGCCTCAAAGACAGACCCTATCAGTGACATCTAGAGGTCAGCTGCAATTATAGCAGACACTTTCATATGATTCACATCTTGTTGATCCCAGTTTCAACACAAAAGCAATACTCTGCAATAGCAGCTGTGTCTTCATTCTGAGAATCACTGTCCACACATGAAAGTGTTACTATGTTACTATGAAGCAGGGAGGGAACACCAAGCATTTCACGTCTCCTTATAATGAATGAAGCCGCGCCAAATATTCAAATCAGTAACCTTGTGACGTATGAAGCCTCAAAAATCATCGATCACGTGATCACGGAGATATGACACAAGCCTCGACACAGTCTTTCGAACCAGTCTGCTTCAAGAGAGTAAAAGGCTTCGGAGCCTCAGTGTCAAACGTCCCATCTCTAGTAACGCATCAATGCAAGGAAGAGCAGAGATCGGATCCAAATGCAAGCAATGGAAAATTTGCTTCATTCTGATAGTCCACTTTAGACATTCTACTAACTATAAGTGACTTTGTAACTACATGTCAACTAATTCTCATTAATTTGCAGCTACATGTCTACTAACTCTCAGTAGGGTAGGTTTAGGGTTAGCAGAATAAGTTGACATACTTGCAAAGTTTCTTATAGTCAGTATGTTGTGGATCCATCAAAATAAAGTGTTAGAAGATATTAAGCAGACAGTCTACTAATACTCTAATAACTGCTAGTTGACATGTAGTTGCAAAGTTACTTACTGTTAGTAGAATGTCTAAAGTGGACTATCATAATAAAGTGTTACCAAAAATGTTATTACACAAAAGGTAATCCAGATCAAGAAACGGTGAACATAACACGGGGAGAATCAGGCAGAAGAAACAACACGCCACAACTTCACAAAGACTACGACTGACAAACACTGACTAAAACTTGGACTAAAGATAGTGATGTGGTTGAAAGAAACACTGCTGTTCTAAACCATGGATCTCCAACCATATGCTCCTGGACAACTACTGTACCATCCTGCAGATTACAGCTCCAACCCCTGTTAAACACACCTGAATCAGCTAATCAAAGTGTTCAGGATTACTTGAAGATAAAAGGCATGTGTGTTGGAGCAGAACTGAAGTCCTCCAGGAGCAGTGCACCTGTTATAAATGTCAGCACAGCTGTATTGGATTCTTGCTGAGAGATCATCACAGCGCTTCTTATAATTAGATCAATGCCGTTTCACACATGATCAGTTTGTAGTATGTATGCAGTAAAAAAACAGGTTGGAGCATTCACACTGCACACAGACGCAGATGCATTGTAGAGCATTGAGCTTTTCACCTCTGCACAGGCCGTAAATGGTTAATTTGTAGTGACTTCAGGTTACATTGTTACGCTAGCTTTATGAGTGAGTCAGTAAACCATTTATCCAACCAGTTTACTTAGACATGCTGATTCCAGAAAGAAACAAAGTGTTGAAATGATTTGAACTTTGAACTAAACCTTATAAGCCTCAACCAATGTGTAACACGGCACGGGGTTAACACTGAAGCTGAAGATCAATTTATTGGTTTCATATTTAATTTTTTTTTTTATATTTTGTACTAAAAAGTTTTTTTATTTATTTAAAGTGCACATATTATATGCCCCTTTTTACAAGATGTAATATAAATCTCAGGTGTCCCCAGAATGTGTCTGTGAAATTTCAGCTCAAAATACCCCACAGATCATTTATTATATTATTTAGAAAATGTCTATTTTGAGTGGAAGCAGAAACGTGCTGTTTAAGTGCATGTCTCTTTAAATGCAAATGAGCTGCTGCTCCCCGCCCACTTTTCCAGAATAGAGCTGTACCTTTACAGCTCATATCTCAGATCTCTGCCAAAAAACATCTGTTTGGTTTTGATTACCATGTATATCGTGCTGAAATCATGCGTTTTAAAGCCATATCAGTTTAAGCTTCTGATATATGTTTTTCTGAGCGCACACATCCGAAGCGAACGCACAGAAAGCTGCTGTCACATGGCATGTGAGTACTAAACTAAGTCTCTTTCACACACAGGTTTAGGATAAAAACATGCATAAGTTACAAAAACACATGTCTGTGAAGATAAACATCTGGGAGAGAAATCACATGTTTATATTAGATTGGTGTGTTAGTGATAGCAGCGTACCTATACTGCTGTCTACACTGTTAATATGCCTCCAAAAATCAAATAAAAGCAGAAAATCACTCACTACTCTTGAATGAATAATTCATGTAGCTCTAATAAGAAGACTGTTCTTAATTGAATGCTGCTTTTAAATGCTCTTGTGTGCAGATAATCATGAAGGAGTGTGTGTGGCTCACTCAGGGCGGGGTCAACTGTCGTGGGCAGGGCTTGTGACGTCATATATTACAGACTCTCTGATTGGCTTGCTCTGAGACGCTGCTTATGATTTATGGGGATTAAAAATAAAAGGAGCAGGTGGATTTTTATCATTATAGGGTTGTTGTGTACACACACTGCCAACATTTATGTCCAAACAACATGTATAATAGGTGCCCTTTAAAACATTAATTTCATACCATTATTTATACAGTTGTACATGCAGATGTATTTATATCACCTCTGAGGCGCATTAAACAGTCTGTGTAAATACATCTAATACCACTTCAGATGCAGCTTCTGTGCCACTTATGATACTGGTTTCTTTTGATTGGCACCCTATAGTATCTTATTATTCTAATCAAATGTATTGATTAAATGTAAGAATTTGACATAAAATATGTACATTTAATAAGGTTAAAAAAATGTATGGACAAAAAAATGTGGATCTGTATAATTAACCCATATATAATTTTAAAATGGTATTTTTGTGCATTTTTCATAATAAAAATAAATTCCTATAACTTTTAAGTTTCACTTTTTTTCTTTTTTTTCACTTCAGCAATAATCTGCCAGTTGTCTTCTTTAAAAAGTAATAAAAAAAAAAAACCGTAAGTTTGCACTCCAAAGAATTCAAGATTCACATCAGATTAAGTTGGAAATTTTATTTTCATGTTTATGCTAAAGAAATGATTAACAGGAAATAAATGGATCATAAATATTATTTAGTATCATAAAATTCCCTAAAAATACAAAATAATAAAAGAAAGTAAAAAAAAGTATATATATATATATTTTTTTAATATATATATATATATATATATATATATATATATATATATATATATATAATATAGTAAAATGTAGTAATTTTTTACTTTATTTTTGAAGTAAAAATAAAGAAAAAAGGTGTTGTTTTTTAATCCGAGGGGGGTCCCAAGAGCTTTGACACAAATCCTAATTCTGATTCACTACAGCACTATCAACGAACTGCTTTGTTACTATGGCTGCGTTTACATTTGCAGAAAAAATCAGATCTTTTGCTCACATCTGACACGAAACGGAATTTGATGCACGCGTGTAAACACAAAAACCCGCACAAGATCCGATTTTTTCGTATCCGATCTGAGCCGTTTCCAAATGTGGTTTTAAATCAGATACATATCCGATTTCTGGACATCCGACCTATGTCTAAACACACATATCCGATTCTCCACAGAACTCCCAATACGAGGGCGACACGTTTGCTCATGAAGGTTTTTAATGGCGTTTTACGGATGGACAGAACAGCCGAGGCCGGCAAAATCAAGGGTGGTGGAGTGTGTTTCATGATTAACAAGAAATGGTGTGACCCCAGGAATATCTCCATTCTGTCGCGTTCCTGCTCGCCTCATCTGGAACATCTCTCCATTATCTGCCGCCCATTCTATTTACCCCGCGAGTTCTCCGCGGTCATCGCTACTGCCGTTTACATTCCACCACAGGCAGACACGAGCTTGGCTTTGTCCAAACTCCACGAGGAGCTAAGCGGCTACATCAGCAAACACCCTGATGCTGCCTCTATCATCACAGGGGACTTTAACAAAGCCAACCTCAGGAAGGTCATGCCAAACTTCCATCAGCATGTATCCTGTCCAACTAGAGGACCGAATACACTGGATCACTGCTACACTCAGTTCAAGAATGCCTATAAAGCTCGGACCCAGCCGGCTTTAGGTAAATCAGACCACGCAGCCATTTTCCTCACACCGGAATTTAAACAAAGGATCGTTCAGGAATCCCCGGGGAAGAGGGAAGTGACGCGCTGGTCCTCCCACTCTGAAGCTATGCTACAGGCGTCTCTTGATGACGTCGACTGGGACATGTTCCGGGCGAGTTCAGCTGACGTCAGCGAGTTCACGGATGTAGCACTAAGCTTTGTTTACATGCTAACCGACCAAGCCACTGAAACGGTAACAATAAGGACATTCTCTAATCAGAAACCGTGGGTGGACAGATCAATCCGTGCTGCGGTTAACCAACGCACTACAACGCCGGTCTTTTGTCAGGAAACATGAGCGATTACAAAGCATCATGTTATGCTCTCCGACGGGCAGTTAGAGCTGCTAAACTCAGATACAGAGAGAGAATTGAGTCACACTTTCAGCTCAAGGACTCTCGACGCATGTGGCAGGAACTGAAGACCATCTGTTCCTCTGGAAATAACCCCTCCGCCGAGGTGAGAGCAGATCCATTGCTGGCCGAAGAGCTAAACACCTTCTACGGCCGCTTCGAACGCAACGGCGGCGCGACTCTGCCGATCAGCGCGTCAGGAAGCGGCAGACAGAGCAGCGATGTTGATCATGTTATCACCGTGTCGGAGGACGAGGTCCGGAGAGAATTAAGGAGAGTAAACATCAGGAAAGCCACTGGACCTGATGGGATTACCAGACGCGTCCTGAGATCGTGCGCCGATCAGATTGCTGGTTTGTTTACTTCCATCTTTAATGAGTCCCTTGCTACCTCTGTGGTTCCCACCTCATTTAAGAAATCTGTCATCATCCCTGTGCCTAAGAACAGTAAAGCCTCTTGCCTGAATGACTATCGTCCAGTTGCCCTCACATCAACAGTCATGAAGGTTTTTGAGAGACTTTTAAAGAAACACATATGCTCCTCCATCCCTGCTACCTTGGACCCTCTTCAGTTTGCCTATCGCCCAAATAGGTCTACTGATGATGCCATCTCTCAGGTACTGCACTCCTCCCTCACTCATATTGACAGCAAAAATGGCAACTATGTCAGACTGTTATTCATTGACTATAGCTCAGCTTTCAACACTATAGTCCCCTCCAAGCTAGCTGTCAAACTCTCAGACCTCGGCCTAAACACTTCACTCTGTGACTGGATCCAAGACTTCCTCACCGGCAGACCACAAGTGGTGAAAATGGGCCAGTTCACCTCCAACTCCATCACCCTGAACGTAGGAGCCCCGCAGGGCTGCGTTCTGAGTCCCCTGCTCTACTCTCTCTACACACACGACTGTGTGTCCTCTCACAGCTCCACTTCTATTGTTAAATTTGCTGATGATACTGTGGTTCTGGGCCTCATTTCCAACAATGATGAGACCGCATACTTGGGTGAGGTAGAAAGACTAACATCATGGTGCCAGGACAACTGTCTCTCTCTGAACGTGAGCAAAACTAAAGAGCTGATTGTAGACTTCAGGAAGAGACAGCAGCGGCCCTACACTCCTCTCATGATCAGCGGGACCCCTGTGGAGAGAGTAAGCAGCTTCAAGTACCTCGGTGTAAACATCTCCGAGGACCTGACTTGGACTGCACACATTCAAACACAGGTCAAGAAAGCCAGGCAAAGACTGTACCATCTGCGACAGCTGAGGAAATTCAGGGTCTCACCAGCAATCCTGAAAACTTTCTATTCAGGGGCCATAGAAAGTGTATTGACTCAGTGTATTTCAGTGTGGTACAGTAACGCCACGATTCAGGACTGCAAAGCTCTGCAGAGAGTCGTGTGCTTAGCTGAGCGCATCTCTGGGTCTGCCCTCCCCTCTCTGCAGGACATCTACCTGAAACGCTGCAAAAGCAGAGCTGCAAAAATAATCAAGGACTCAAATCACCCCAGAAAACCGTCTTTTCATCTCACTGCCATCGGGCAAGCGCTTCAGAAGTGAGATGGCAAAAACTGAGAGACTGAGGAGGAGCTTCTACCCTCAGGTCATCAGGCTCCTAAACTCAGTCTCATAACATCTACAGGACTCAATTTAATTAACTGTAACACCCATCATTCTCCATCTTCCGCATTGCTGCTATGTGTACATACCCGGTACAACCTGTTTGCACATTCGTCTTGCACATCCCTGGTTATATTAATATTTATTAAACCCACAGTAGACTGTATTGCACATTTTAGTTCATTGCACATTTTACTCCTTATTTTATTTCTTGTTTTTACTATTATTATTATTACTTTTATTTTTTATCTTATTCCTACCTATATTTATATTTATGCTCCTGTGTTATGTATCATCTTTTATTTTTATTTTTTTTGCACTGTCCATTGAGCGGACCTGTCCTGACCTACATTTCACTGCTGATTATACCCTGTATGATTGTGTATGTGACAAATAAACAAGAACCTTGAACCTTGTTTTAATGCTCTCACATTTTATTGAAATAGATATAGCTAAGAAATTGCACATTCAGGAGCTGGTTTTCAACCCCTGCCCCGTGAATTTTGAAAATACAACAGCTAAAAGCTACATTATATTTCTCAGCAATGAGGTGATAACTTAGATTTTTTTGTAATTAAACCAACGAGCTTGTTCGTAATGCTTCACAATCGCTCGCTCGCTCGCGGGTGCATCGTTGGTTCGTTCTCTCTCTCTCTCTCGTTAATTCATTCAAATTCATTTCAATAAATATCATCTTTATTTCACTAAAGAATTCTACCTCACCTTTAGATAAAATAGTATAACAAATTAAAATTACCGTTATTTTCCGGTCTTTATCCGTTCAGTCAAATTTTGTGCTGCAAAACATCCACGACAGCCGTTGCTGGCAAAGAATATATGGCCATTCTACATGAATTATATAAATAATTTTAATAGCACGGCCATTTAAAACCCGAGGGTCTACCATGTGCATAAGCGATCACTGCAGACGATCCCTTTGGGTGGGAATTAATGTAAACACAGATATCGGATACCAGTCCTGTCTAAAGTGAATGTAAACAGATGGGCCAAAAAATCGGATCTGGTCAAAAGATCGGATCTGTGCATTAAGACTTGCAGTGTAAACACAGCCTAAGTAACTAGAAGATGAAAAACACACAGCTTCTGAGAAATGTGTTAAACTAGTAAATGCTCTGAATGCAGGTCGCTGTCTCTCATAATGAGCTGAGTTTGCCTCCTCCTTCATCTGTGTCTAAACCCGGACTTAAGACACTCACAGTGCACTTTACTCTCAAGCTTTTATCTGGACTGCCATGAGCTTCACAGACTACGATGAAAACACCGCGTTCCTGGGAGACTGGGGACCTTTTCAAAGGGCGGTGTTTATTATTTGTGTTTGAGCATTATTCCGAATGGCTTCACGGGTTTATCCATGGTTTTCATGGGTGATACACCCGCTCATCACTGTCTCATTCCCGCAGCTCTGAATATCATGGATGAATGGAGAAACGCGTCTATTCCTCTCGATGATGATGATGATGATGATGATGAAGATGAAACCAAAGACTCTCGATTCAGTAGATGTTCAAGACACCGAATGGACCTCGTGAAGAGCTATTCGGACCGAGGTTTGCTCCCGTGGCTGGATGTGAATGTCTCGGGTATTCCTCGAGAAGGCTGTGTGGACGGCTGGGAGTATGATAAAGGGACAAACATCTCCACGATTGTTTCAGAGGTACGTCTCTTTCATCGAGTCTCTGCTGTTATATTCTGAACGAAGCAGAAGTTCGGATGATGTTTTTCCGGTCAATATTTGTCCGATAACTTTCTGTATAGACGCATGCCTTCAGGTGTTGACCACAAAAACGATTGAATATTTCCACTGTTATTGTCCTGGAAAAATTTACAGGTCTACAGGTCAGTGAAACCACGTTGACCCTGCTGCGGGGCATGTTGTCACAATGGGGACCTGCGATATTTCTATTCAAAGGTTCAGCAAAGGAGACAGGAGCTGGAACAGGCTCTTTGCATTCAAAACACATAAGCAAGCTCGCGGCCGTTACGACACAGGACCAGAGGGGTTTCTGGGTAGCAAATGTCCTGCTGCTCTGTGCTGCAGACGCTGATCACTACAGTTATATTACAGTTTATCTTGTTCTGTCCTGTTGTAGCTGCCCTGGAATGACCCTTATACAGAAACAAACTTTTTTTTTTGTGACTTCGCAAACCAACACCCCGTTGTCTGCTGTCATCCTTATTTTTACATTTTATTTTAATTTTATTATTTTTACATTTTTATTCAAATGCATGCATTTAAAATCTGTTATAGGATATGGATTTTACAGAAATATTTAAACAATACGATATTCATTGAACAAAACAATTCACACACACACACACACACACACACACACACACACACACACACACACACACACACACACACACACACATATATATATATATATATATATATATATATATATAGAACAAATAAAAATACATATTTTAATTATAATCAATATCAATGTGACTGCTAGCTCCCACCTGATATTTATGAGCAATATTCTTGTACTGAAAACAGACTTCATTATATATTATGTGTTTACTTGTTAATCAGTATATGGCACTTTTGTACATATATGAATATGAATACAGATATGAATTTCCAAAGAGTTTTCTAATGCAGTTTAACTTCCATATTGTGGCATGAAGTGGCTTATTGAGGAGGAAAAACAGTGGTATAAATTGGGTGAAAAAGTCAATTTGTATTGAAATAAATTATGACTACAGCACGGATTTGCAAAAGTCTGCAGAGAGAAGTGAGTCATATCACAGCAAATTATGACATTTATTTTCAAGATTATGAGGTCCAAAATATTTGCATGGACAAATCCCTCACAATAAAGACCAGAAACATGCATTAGGGTCAATCCGTGTCAATTCAGACAAATCTGAGAAACTTACATTTTTGATTTTGCTTATATTTTTTTCTGAAGAAAGATAAACATTTATAGTGATGAAAGCCAAAATATTAAATGTCATGGATGAATATTTACTGAGTAATGCACTATATTGTACAGGGAGTCAAAATGGCCATTTTCACCTGACATTCAGAGCCAGATTACAGGGGGTTAAAATAACTTCAGAAAGATGGAAGCATCATAATGTTATTTTTACACAGAGATTGGTCAAGCTGTTAGTAAAATCTGTTGACTTTACTGATCTTTGTTGCATTATATGCCAGTGATTACCGATCAAAAATAGGGAAAGCACTTTCTTTATTCCCAAAGTTTGCAGGCCTGTAACTCAAAGTATTAAAGATATTTTGATGCACTTTTAGATATTGGCTTCAGGAGTAAATCCTGAAATGTAGGATTTACATCCTGTAAATCCTGAAATTGGCTTCAGGAGTAAATCCAAAAATGTAAGGGGCAGCCGTGGCCTAATGGTTAGAGAGTTGAACTTGTAACCCAAAGGTTGCAGGTTCGATTCCCAGGTCCGGCAGGAATTGTCGGTGGGGGGAGTGAATAACAAGTGCTCTCTCCACCTTCAATACCACAACTGAGGTGAGACCCTTGAGCAAGGCACCGATCCCCCAACTGCTCCCCGGGCGCCGCAACATGGCTGCCCACTGCTCCGGGTGTGTGTTCACTGCTGTGAGTGTGCACTTGGATGGGTTAAATGCAGAGGACAAATTCCGAGTATGGGTCACCATACTTGGCCACACACCACTTCCCACTTCCCTTAAATCAGTGGTTAAAAACCAAATGTGGGTCACTTTGCAAAAATATGATACTTATTTTCTTATAAATCAGATGCAAAATTCACTTTTACATGGTGTTTGAACATAAATGTGTGTTGGCAGTGTGTGTACACGACCACCCTATAATGATAAAAATCCACCCAGTGCTTTTTTTTTAAAATCCCCCAAAATAATAACCTTTCTCAGATCAAGCCATTCACAGATTCTGGTTTGATGTTTGTCACACAGGCCAAGGTCCCTCCCATGATTGTTGATTGACACTGGTTTAGACAAGAATGGCTCCTTAGCAATTGAGGTGTTTTGTTGTTGGATGTAATAATGAACATAGCAGTCGTCATTTACTCCCGGAGACGCAGTGGATTACATTTGTTTTTGAAGGGAATGTGTCCCTGATCTACCTAAATGCATCTATGTTCACGCAAATCATTCGAGATCCAGCTTCACCTACGAAGAAGTGAGTATAAGTTTTTTTTTTTTTTTTTATGAATGTTTACAAATCGCCTTCCCCAATAATGTCCTAGTTAGCAAGTTCTGTGGCTAAATGCGGCTAAAGTTTACAGTCTCATGAGAACGGCTTGTCACCCCACGGAAGAGAGGGGTGGGGTCAGCAGAGCACATTAGCATTTAAAGGGACATGCACCGAAACGGCTCGCTGTGAACAGAGCTGATTTTGACTGGGTAAAAAGTAGGGCTGCATGATTAATCAAATGCGATTTCCATGCACATCTCGTCAGTAAAGCCGGTTCTGTGATCAGTAGTAAATCTCCATCACCTGCTTTCAGCTGGAGCAGCATTTAATACACAGAGCTGTAGTTCACTGACAAGTCACGCATAAATTTCACTGCAAGAAAAAATTAAATAAAATAAATAAATAAGGTCTCTCAAAAACTAAATTGTAATTATCTAACTGAATTATCCTTATTAAAGTTGTAATGCATTATTTTCATAAGGATACAGATATTGTGCATGTGATGTCAGTAACTGCTTTTCCATTACCCTTCAAATTGTGCAAATTGAAATCGCTAATTTAAAATTATGGATGCCCAATGGAAACACATAATTTCGCAAAAACTCCCATATATGGCAAAAAAGTTTTAACGTTTGGATGAGGTGGTTTTTCAGGCAATTTAATAAAGGAATAAGTTGCAAAACTGCAATGTATTTTTTTGGATTTACAGGTCACCTGGCGTACATAAGTCACATGATCATTCTTTAATGTACTATAACCTCCAGGAAACACCTCATACATGGCTGTTCTCAAGTATAAGGGGCCTTGCCATGAATTCTTGGATAATTTACACTGCACACATCTGTGGAACATTACAGCTCTAACACGGTCACTAGAAGCTGATCACGGCTGCTTTAGTCAATGCTTGTGTTTATACCAGCCAGAAACATGAATGAATGACAAAATAAAAAGTATCATATGCTGGCTACTAGTTTTCAGTTGTTGCTTGAAGGTTGACAGGGATCCATCAGAGAGAGTACCAGGGCACCTTGTCGCAAAAGCGTTGATTTATTGCCCTCATAAAAATCCCACCCAGTAAGTGGCCCAATCCCTCCCACCCTCCATAACTGGACATCTGGTTTGTACACCCCCCACCATCTAGATGAGGAATTGATTATCCAGTATGTTTAATGAATTTTATGACTTGTGTGTTATGGGGCCATTGTTATGTGCTTTAAACTTTAAATGGTGAAATTGTGTTAAAGGGAAGTTTTTTTATTAAAGTGTTTTTCACATTGTGTAAAACGTACAATGATTTGTTTCTTCTCTACAACACGTCTTGTTGTTGTAATTAAAACGTTGTTAGGCAAAGCTAGATAAAACATTAGTTTTCTTTTCTATCGTTTGACAGAGTTAAAGAAGAGGTGTTTATTCACAAAAAAGCCGCGAATACTAGAAAAGGGATGTCTTATCTTACCGTGTTTGTGAAATAAAAAATATCAGACCGTTAAGTAAGAACATACGGTTTAAAAGTAAAAAAGAGCCTTTAAATAAACGAATATCGTTCGTTAAAACAAGGCTATCCTGCAGTTGTCTGTCGTTACAAGTTAGTTTGACAGAGTTAAAGAAGTGTTTATTCACAAAAAAGCAGCAAACACTAGAAACTGGTGTCTTAACTCACAGTGTTACAGTTTAAAGATCATACGGTTTTAAAGTAAAAAAGAGCCTTAAAATAAACGAATATCGTTCATTAAAACAAGGCTATCCTGCAGTAGTCTGTCCTTACAAGTTAGACAAGTTAGTCACGATAGAAAGACAAAGACCCTCGTGTGTCTAGAGCTGTTCCGAGACTTCGTCCGCTCTCTGTAGCTGCCAAACTCCAAATGAGCGTTGGAGACCCGGGGTTCCCAAACCACGCCTACGGCCGTCCCCTAACACATGTGAGGCGATAGCCCCCGGATGTAACGCCAGGTTTAAAAAGATTTAAAATAATTAAAGTATGTTTTAACGTTAGAACGAACGTTATATTAATAAATCATTAGCAGTTCTTTAATTAATGAAAATCTTCTCGTTTTAAAATTAGGATAGCCTACACAAGATTTCTTTTAACTCTAGTTCATAGGAAAAACATTGTTTATTTTATTTTATTTGCTTAATTCGTCTATTCTTTTAAACGGTCTTTGTTTTTGTCAAGTTAAGATATAACCAGAGTTTTAAAAATTAGTTTATACACGTTTTCCTTTTAAAAAAAAAAAAAAAAAAATCAGTAATACACAGCCATTTATTTTATTTTATTTGCTTAATTCGTCTATTCTTTTAAACGGTCTTTGATTTTTGCCAAACTTAAGACATCACGCTATGATGGTGGTATAAAATAGATTCAGGGCTACATAAGTTTTATTCCTAAACATAACCTCTGTATTGTTTTATTTACACTTAAGTTTATTTTACTCGTTGATTTTGTCAATCTTAACTTCTAGCATGTTACAACGGTTAAAACGCGCGTACAAATATCGAACAGGACCGAGCCGTGTAATAAAATCAACAGGATTTCTCTGTGATTTTCCATCCCGTGAGGTTTGTACTGTTATCTATTAATTGAAACAGACAACAAAGAAATGCAAATATCACGGCTCAGCATGTATCCGGACCGTCCGGTCTTTTGATTACTGACGCGTTGTAACTCATTAGCAATCTAATTAGTTTCTGAGGGGGTCTGGCATCGTAAATTTTGTTAGAAGGTTAGTTAAAACCCGTACATCAAAGCATAGACATTGTGTCTATTTTGTGACGTCTGTATCCGGTAAGTCTGGTAAAGGCACGGGATGTTGACGGGGGGTGGAAGACCGTCCCTATTGAAACTTTTTTTTTTAGGCCGCAAGTGGTCTAGTTAAAAGTTATATATATATATATATATATATATATATATATATATATATATATATATATATAGTATAGGAAGAAAATATTTTTCCAAAGAAAAAGGGTTATTTTATAAACTAGATCCGACGAACAACAGATCTGTATGAAATAATATAGATAATACAGAATTTAAATAAATAGAAGTCCTAAACTTAGTTGTTTTTTGTTTTTTTTAATAATACGATAGCTGTAGAAAATCATGTTTAATTTAATACGTTTACTTAGTATTGAAATTTCTTTTAGCTGCAGATATATAATAAAGACTAACTACTACAGACCTTCATACAAACAGACGGGGAGGGCTGACCAATAAACAAACGGCCGGCTTTGATGTTTCAATCTGCGAGTTCAAACGTTTCGTAGATAAGAAAAACGTCTGCTATGCTAACATAGCGGCCTTAAGCTGTAAAAGAAAATCTAACAGATGTTTTCATCCTGCTGTGTTAAGTAAGGTGTCAGAGTTGACGGCCGGACGGATGCGATTGATAAAATTGCGCGGGTTACAAGCTTTATAACAAAGATTTGCGGTATTAGGACTCTCTGACGCCAATTAGACCCCATAGGTTTTACGAAACGCTTCGTGGATACGCCCCCACCTACACTCTGAAAGCTTAAAAGTAGACGGTATAAGGAAAGTCATTATCTGTAAATTCTAACATCTTTACACGCAAAGACCTTATACAGCAATAAACATAGGAGCTATGGCGGACAATTACGAGGGTGAGTTGTTGTTTTTTTTTTTTTTTTTTTCATAGGGGTTATTTAAATAAATATGTTAATATTTGTTTAACAATGTGATTATCAAATCCAGACACATATGTGAATATTGAGTGTGATGAAGATCTACAACAGATCCTGGAGGAAATATGTAAGTTTTCAGTCTTTTCTACTGTACGTTTAGGGTCTAATAATGATAATAATGTTTTCTTATCATTTTAACCAGTTGATGAATCCGTGGTAGTTACCAACGAGGACGACGCGTTAATTAACTGTAAGTTATGCAGTCATCATTTTTCTTAACGCTTTGAAATGTTTTAACGATGTATAAAACGGTGTTTACTAATTTTAGCAGACGTTTATGATGTTAACGACAATGAGGAACCTACAGCGCATATAGAGTCACGCACCAGACAACGTCACACAGAGCCAACCCCCCCAAGGCGCCTGTTCGGGCAAAACCGTCACATCTGAGCTCACATCGGCAAACGTCTCTACCGTGCAGCGAAACCAGCTCCAATACGGGTGCGGTCAAGGTGTGAAACGTATGAGATTTACCGAGCAGGAACCAACCGTCAGACCGTCTACTAGTAGTTCAAGAAACACAGATAATAATGGTATGTATTAAAATAGACATTACATTAATGTATTTCATGTTTGATTTTTATTTAATAAATGATTGTTATTCTTTTTACAGCGCAAGATCACGACAAAGGTGCGTTAACAGCATGGACTGACTCCATGGTCAACGCATGGGATCAGGTATCCTTTTCCGCCACGGGATGTTATACGCAGCAGTGATTTAAACAGAAAGCTTGATCACGAAGCTCTGAACCGTGTTAATTGTTATTTTGAGAGGGTCTTCGACCTGGCCGGGAGACCGTTAACACGTCAGGATGCAGAAGAGATCGCAGCCGCCTCACAAGGTGACGTAATAGCGATATTGAGGAATATTATTACATGTCAACAACAGCATACCGAGGCTTTACGGCACGCGGCAGAATTTTTGAGAAACTGCCATGATCAATTGTATAATGAATTCAGACAGTTTCAACAGTCTATGTCAGGTTTACCGGAATTGGCTGTAGAGTCATGAACGGAACAACGTCTTATTATTAGCGCATTATCTTTGATGTCAGAACGTCTGAATTTGATGCAACGAATATTATCTGAGTTGTACGAGCGTTTAGTTAGGAGACCATAATAATAATTCACGGTGTAATGACGTTTTTTTCTTTCAGTATTACTCACACATACATTATTCGTAATACGTATATACTCATTGTTGTTTGGTTGGTTATGTCGTTACCATTTCACATATGTTGATTTCTTATTATTGTTTTATTACTAATTGTATCTAATCACGTTGTTAATGTGTTTATGTAGTTAACATTTCACGTGCGGGGTGATGATTGTACCTTCTTATTGTTTTATTAGTATTTGTATCTACTCACTGGTGATTGGATTATGTCATTTTACATACTTTTATCTTCTGCTTCTTATTATGATTAGCGATTGTTTTGAATTTATAGCGTAAGCCTCTTTGTTTTTGTCATAACTGTTTATGTTACTACTTTTCAAGGGGTTGCACACGTTTGAACTATATTTGTATTTCTGTTTTTTAAAAATAACTATGGTGTTTTCAAGGGGTTGTACACGTTTGAACTATTTTTTGTATTTCTGCTTTTTAAAAATAACTGCAGTGTTTTCAAGGGGGTGTACACGTTTGAACTATTTTTTTTTTTTGTATTTCTGTTTTTTAAAAATAACTGTGGTGTTTTCAAAGGGGTTGTACACGTTTGAACTATTTTTTGTATTTCTGCTTTTTAAAAATAACTGCGGTGTTTTCAAGGGGGTTGCACACGTTTGAATTATTTTTGTATTCCTGCTTTTTAAAAAAAAAAAAAAAATTAAAAATGAGTGGTAAAAGATGTCACGATGATTTACATAACCATGTACTGGAAGATGAGCAGAACCCATTAAGACCTAGACACGATTTTCAAAATAACAGCGAACAGTTACGCGAACCGATTAACCAACAGTTACAAATGTTGGAACCTGATGCGCTTAATATGATCGAAAGATTGCATGAAATCATAGACGAACAGCATGAGCAATTGGGTATGGATATAAATACGGATGAACAGATTGGCGCGGGTCTTTCTAACGATGCCTCAGATTATGACCCGTCGGCACCAGATATGGGGCTTAGTCGTAATTTTATAGATAGATTAATAGCCGATGGAGGACGTGTGGGTGATTTTACAATTACCCCAAGACCGAGATTTAACGGTCTAGAAATACGCAGAACTTTAAATTTCCGCGAAATCGCCGCAGATGACTATGCAGCTTATAATATCTTTTTGCAAGATATTTTGAACGAGATCGTAGATTTTTCGCGGCTAATGGCAGGCGATGACGGCTTTATTAACGTGTCTCTGCAAGGCGAGAGTCTCCCTACAGACATTAATGCCGTTCTAACGCCAGATACTAATCACGACTTTAGCACATTTGTCGATCAAATCGAACGCGCGGTTCAAAGCAATGCAGACGTGGGATGCGATTCTGCTTTAAAGCTATGCGTATCAGTGGTACGTAACAGACATGGTGGAGCACGTAGGAAACTAACCGATCTAGCGCACAAGGCGGTGATCCAAAAAAATAAGATGAATCTTTTTATCCCAAAAAACATAGCAGACAATAGATGTTTCAGCATATGTCTAGCGCATTTTTTAAACCCGCATTGTCCCGACCAGGAGTTGCACGCTATAGCGTGTAAAATACACTCCGAATTGGGTTACGGACCTCATGATAAAATAGCCTTTCATGATGTTTCTAAATTCGAAAGCGCTCTAGACTTGAGAATATTAATCTTTCACAGATCGTGTTCAGGTAAATTGGAAGTGTATAAAACTACAGATGAACTACACAAGAACACCGTACATTTATATTTACACGATGGCCATTATAATTTGATAAAAAATTTGAAGGTGTTCTTAGGCTACAGCTACATCTGCGAATACTGCTTTCAAGGTTTCAAGGATCGAAGTTTACATTATTGTAAATTTACATGTAACGTATGTGATACAAATCAATGTTACACGCACCCTAAGAAGTGGTTGCTGTGTGTGGATTGCGCTAGATATTGTCGATCAGAGGTTTGCTATGAAATGCATAAACAGCCGCAAAGCGACGGTGTGAAGTCTAGGTGCGATCTTGTGAAATATTGTGACAAATGCTGCAGGCAGTATAGAACGAAATGGAACCGCGATAAGCTGTTAACACACGTATGTGCACCGTCCAAATGTCCTCATTGCAGCATGATACTGGTAGATGAAGAAGAGCACACGTGTTATATACAGCCTCTAAAACCGGGCGTACATGATGAAAAATATATTTATTATGATTTCGAGACGATGCACGAAAACGGACACCATATAGCAAATTATGTATGTGCCATTTCGCAAAATGGTGAGGAGTTTACGGCTGAAGGGGTTGATTGCACAGAGAAATTGGTTAAACATTTCAGACGTCCGAAATTTGACGGGTATACATTTATAGCACACAATGCTTCAGGTTTCGACTCTTATATATTGCTCGAGTATTTTACAAGTCAGGGGTTGACCCCAAAAATTATACTCCAAGGATGTAGAATCGTATATATGTACGATCAGACGTTTAAACAGCGATACATAGACAGCTACAGCTTTTTGCCTATGAAATTATCAAAAATGACCTCGGCTTTAAACCTAAACACGGATGAAAAAGGCTTCTTTCCCCATCATTTTAATCGTTTGCACAATGCAGATTATGTAGGGCCTTACCCGTCTAAAGAAATGTACGGTTACAACACTATGAGTGATTCTGTTCAAACAAAATTCACACAGTTGGTACGAAAGCGTGGCAGGACAGTTGTTTGACTTCAAAAAACAGCTCGGAATGTATTGCAAGAACGATGTTGTTTTGTTGAGAGAAGGTTGCATGAAATACAGAGATGAATTTATCGAATGCACGAGTGTGGACCCCTTTGGATGCGTTACGCTCGCCGGTTGCGCCATGAAGGTGTTTAAAACACTTTTTCTACCCAAAGACACAATAGCTCTAACGCACAAAAACGCATACGTCAATCAATGCAAGGCTTATTCTAACCCGTCCATACAATTGTTGGAATATATTAAAGCAAGTAAAAATGTCGAAGTCCATCACGCTTTAAATTACGGGGAAGTCAAATTTGGGTCTTTTTAAGTGGATGGCTATTATGAAATTAATGGTGACAGAATAGCTTTGGAATACTTGGGGTGCTTCTGGCACAGTTGTGACTGTCGCTTTAATCCTAGCGAATTAAATCCTGTGTCAAAAATACCTTACGGTGTGCTCAGAAGACAGAATGATAACAAATTGGATGTTTTACGCAAGAGATACAATCTCAACGTTTTTACCATGTGGGATTGCCAATGGGCAAAGGCCAAGCAAAATGATCCGGATGTCATAGCGTTTATGAGTAATTACGATGCACCAGAACATCTGAATCCTAGGGATTCGCTTTTCGGGGGCCGCACGAATGCCCTGAGACTTTACGATAAAGCCAGTGAGGATGAGAGGATTTCATATGTCGACTTCACGTCCCTTTATCCGTTCGTACAGGCGCGTAAAACATACCCGATCAGACATCCTGAAATAATTTTAAAAGATTTTGAACCGATCGATACGTATTTCGGTCTTATTAAATGCACGGTACTGCCTCCACGTAAGCTATTACATCCTATTATACCCTTCAAATCCCCGCAGGGGAAGCTATTGTTTGCTCTCTGTCGCACCTGCGCAGAACTGCAACTTCAGGCGAGCTGCATGCACTGCGATGAAGAAAGATACATCTCGGGGGTTTGGACCTCCGTGGAACTCTCGCACGCTGTTGCTAAAGGGTATTCGGTTGTCAAAATTATTGAAGTCTTGCACTTTCCTCAGACATCAGACGATTTATTCAGTGGATATGTTAAGACGTTTCTCAAATTCAAGCAAGAGGCTTCAGGATTTCCCGCGCAGGTAGCGTCAGACTCCGAAAAGGAAGCATACGCCCACGCGTATTTTGAGAAGGAGGGAATTCAACTCGATTTGAACAAAATAGCATTTAATCCACCCCGTAGATCTATAATGAAATTTCTCTTAAATTCGCTTTGGGGGAGATTCGCCCTTAGGTGTAATTTACCCACAACCGAGCTTCTAACAGATCCTGAAGATTTTGCGCGTCATATCTTTGGGAACGGATGCGTCATTAAACACTTCTCATTCGTCTCAGACAGTGTAGCCCTGCTACAGTGGTGCTACGATGAAGATGACCCAGCACCTGCGAGGGATGTTAATATATTCATCGCGTCGTTTACAACAGCATACGGATGGTTGGAGTTATACAAAGTTATGGACAGATTAGGTCCACGGGTTTTTTACGTAGATACCGACAGTCTTATCTTTTCTACGAAAGAAGGGGAATGGATGCCTCAAACAGGTTCATATCTCGGAGAGCTGACTAATGAGCTCGATCCTGATGATAACATCACAGAATTCGCTGCAACAGGACCTAAGTTTTAAAACCGCAAAAAATAAAGTGGTTCTTAAAGCAAAGGGGTGACGCTTCATTCTGCGAACGCGCAAGTCGTTACCTTAGTAAGCATGATATGTTTGGTACATGCTTATGTGACATCACGTGACACTACATCCCTGCTCACCCGTACTGAGACCATTGTAAGTAATAAAAAGAAATTCACGTTGCATAATAGAACAGTGTTGAAACGATTCAAAGTGGTTTATGACAAACATGTGCTTCTCCCAGACTACAGTACTTTACCCTACGGCTATTGACAGCATGTACGGATTACACGATGTTGAAGAAGCTTTTGACTTCCGGTTCCAATTTCCATTCTCTGCGGTGATCTCCGGCCCTTCAGGCTCTGGGAAAACAGTCTTTGTAAAGAATTTATTATGTAATGCGAACAAGATGATTGATGTAAAAATTGATAATATTGTGTTGTTATACGGATGTTGGCAACCTTTGTATGATGAACTCTTGTCATTGTTTCCTATTAAATTTATTGAAGGTATTCCAAAATCGTTAACGGATGAAAATTTATTACCTCCTAATAAGAAATCTATTTTAATTTGTGATGATTTAATGGATACTGCGTATTCAAATTACGAACTCTCAAGAGCATTCACAAAATATGTGCATCATAAATCTTTTTCCATTATATTGATAACGCAGAATTTGTTTTTTCAAGGTAAAACCAGTAGAACTATTACGTTGAACACTCATTATATTATTTTGTACAAGAACCCCAGAGACTCGATGCAGATAATGGTTTTAGGATGTCAGATTTTTCCCGGTAATACCAAATATTTTATGGAGTGTTATCAGGACGCGACCAATCAACCCTTCGGATGCCTTTTGATCGACTTTAAAGCTAAAACGCCTGAACGCTTTCGTCTCAGATCAGGGCTGTTTTCAGATCATCAGGTGGTGTACATACAGAAAAGAAAATGAGCGACAGGCTTTGTAAAAACCTGCCTCTTTTAAAGTCATTATATAAGGCATCTCCGAAACAACGGCGCGTCATTTTACAGACGGCATCGGACCAGCTGATTTTATCGTTGTGCGAGATAGCTCTTAATGTACTCCGCGGCACCATACCTCTTAATACCATCCAGTACCGAAGATTAAAAAAGAGAAAAGATGAGATCAAATACGCCGCGAGTAAAAAGATCACAGTCGTGAGAAAAAAACGGATGATTAATCAGAGAGGTGGTTTTCTCGTACCCTTGTTAAGTGTGGCTATACCTTTTATCACTAGTTTAATATCGAGACAGCATTAGGAATGGAATATGCTGAAAAGCATTATGTAATTCCGCAGAACCATCTGAATAAATTAAGGGCTGGCGGTGTTCGCAAGACAATTCAACAAACTGTGGAGAACGATTTGGATATCGCCATAAGAAATATATTACAAAGGACTGATTTAGATCCTCACGGGAAAGTTAAACTTTATTCCAACGTCTTACAGAGGTTTTTAACTATAGTAAAACAGGGGGATTTGGAGAGCGGTACTTTAACTCTAACAATACCAAAACACGATGCTGATGCACCTGCTCTTAGCGCACCTGTTAACTCTACGTCTAATAACGACTATGGAGAGGACCAGATCGTTAACGAAATCTTAAGCAACGTACCGCGCAGGAGTTTAAAAAACGTCAAATACATTTTGGATAAAATGTCTAATGCCAAGTCGCTGTCTTCATGGACCTCTTCTGGGGAGTTTGTGTTTAAAGGACACGTAATCAGTGGGTCGCACGTATTGGATTTGGTTAAAAGTATAACGGCTCCGCACACGATCTGTGATGAATACAGACCTCGGGGATGGAACGAATTTCTGGATGCTTTTGCTGTTTTAAACATACCATTTTCGACAATAAGTAATACACGCGTTAAACGTACGGTCGAAGCTCTTAAAAGGAAAACACCCACACACGTCCAGCAGATGTCGCCAAAGATTACACCTCCATTGAAAAAACGGATACGTAACCCCATTGAAAATGTGTTTAATTCGCCAGATCTTGATGCTAGCGCATGGTTAACTTTTTAACATTATTGTTTGTAAATATATATATATATGTATATATATATATATATATATACATGTGTATTAATGTATATGGTGTATTAACTATACATTGTTAATCAAATAAAGAAATGAAAAAATGTTTGACTACATACATATCGTCTTTTATTTATACTGCACACACACACACACACACACACACACACACACACACACACACACATTTGTGATTACAAAGCTTTTATTTATTAAACATGAAATTATAGAACTGTTCTAGGAGCATTACAGTGATTTACAGATCTGCACGCAGTGAATACAATTAAATGTATCACAGAGTCGAGGTTTCAGCCTCTTTACAAAACGAACTACCATGACATCATTTTTAATCGGATCGTCATAATACATTTTAACAATATTTTCATAAACGTATCCTTTTGACATGTGATACAGAAAAAATACACAATGCTGACCACAAACATCTGATGTGGAATCTTGAATCCGCTTGTTAGAATATTGCACCCGAATGGAATTGTTTTTTAACCTGTTAACCAGCACCCCCATATTGGGAATCACAGCTGAAAATGACTAACTAACTTAAAATGGTAACAGCTCCTGACTTCAGTGTACCACACACACAATTTTGGTGTCTTTGGAAAGAAGACCCTTTGGGCTTTAGTATCCATCATCCAGAGTTGATAATGCTAAAAAATATAAAACGTTATAGACACTGAAGTGCCTTGATAAAAATTGTACCACACTGAATTTTTTTTTAATTTCATATAAAAATACATGAAATCAGTCCTGGAGCAATCTAGAAAAGTAATGGGTTGAAAGTCACATGTCTCATGAGTTTATATTTCAAATCTGAAGAAGATACCATGAAAAATGAGATTTATGCAACATTTTTCTAGTCCCCCCCCCCCCTCTGTTTGAGGAAAAATATTTACCAAATTATTGAAGGGTTCTACTACAAACTATTTAGTCATTATACATGCCACTGCAGTTTTTCAATTATAAAACAGTAGACAGAATCTTAGACATCGTATAAGTGATTTATTTGAGCACTAGAAGAATACAATAATAATAATTTGAGTGATGAAAAAAAAACAATAATAATAAAAAAAAATAACTTAAGTACATACTGATTTCCTGACATACAGATAGATGCTCCTGCTCATACATTAGTAATCACATGCTGACGATCATTCATACAGATGCAAATCATACAGATGGCCGCCCATATTGTCAATTATCACATTATAATGGCCTTTTATATAGACTGCATTCACACTGATATCTGTGAACAGTCAGTAATTACATGCTGATTATCAGCCATAGAGATGTTAATCACACAGATACAGGCAATTCCCCACAAAACACGCAAACATATATGAAAACTGTTGAAGAAGAAAAAAAAGAAAGTTATTTGTGCTAAAAAGATCGCTAAGTTACGCCCCCATCAGATGACAGGTGCGTCACAGCGTGCGTCACGCGCCATCGCGTGGGAGCGCCAGAATTCAAATAAACAATCTTCCGTGTATCTTTGACTTTTTTTTTTTTGGATGATTTCATTCTGTTTGGGACATTGCCTGCTACAAAATCATGCTGTTTTTTTTTACCACCAAGACGCTGTTTTTGAGCGTAATTTGTTCCATAACGGACACAAACAATAACTCTCCCTGCAGAGATGAGACGTAAACAAAGGAATAACGATCCAAATTACAACGTTGTTGTTTCTTTGGACTAAAAGTGCTCAATGGAATGTTGTTCAGTGGACCCTTATCTCTCAAACTAAACCAGGATTTACAGCAGTGGATACGTTTGAGTGTCGTTATCAGGATGAATGTGGTATGTACTGCGGTTTTTTTATACATGTTTTGATGTGTACTGCTTACACAAATTTAGCAAATACATTCCGTATAAGCTTTTTCCGTATAAGCGTAAATCCTTTAACGGTGTTTTAGGTAGGTAATCACTCGGTAGCACACCTAAAAAATACATGTCGTATGTAATTTTCTCCATAGCGGCAGTTAGTTGTACAGTATTCATTTCGTCTTCTCAGTAATAGTCGATCAACACCTGTCGTCGGATATTTCAACAATCGAATCGAAAATAGCGTATACGATAATGGTTATGGACTGTGAGAGCGGTTGTCTGAAACGGGCTTCGAGTCTAATATTTCCCGATCTAGTTAGCGAAACGTGATTGGAACAATCTTCATCGGGTGATAAATTAAATCCATAGAGGGTGTAACCGTTGAGAAAATCCTGACGATCTATTGCCAGAGGGTTATTTTTAAGGTGTCTTCCTGTAGATAATACGAGTTGATAAAAGTCCCTCACGGCCGAACCGTTCTCATATTCAGGCTGTAGGGGTTTGGATGGTATTTGGATTCCATCTCGGTATAAAGCTATAAATTCCAAGTTAAAATGTTTAAAAGCAAAGGGGTTTTTATTGTAAGCCCCGGAAAAAGCTGAATTTTCCGTCATTGCTAAAATGATGGACTTTGGCAGCGTTCCTAGAAAAAGATTTTCTTGATTAGACACACGAGAACCAGCCGGTATGGAGAATTTCTTGAGACATACGCGTTCTATAGGGTACTTAGCGGTGGTTGATAGCAGAGCCTGTGCGTGTCCTAATCGAACGCCTGGTGAGACCGTAACTTTTTTCACGAAAAGAGATGCGGATACAATATTGAGTTTATAAGCAATAGCGTCATCACGCATCAGACAAAATTCGTCTTTACCTCTGGTCATACGTATTTTTATATCCACACCGTTCAACATTAATTTTTCTTGAAAGAAAATGTCACTATGTATGGGGGCCAGTAATTCTACCACGTTGCTACCGTTGGTATATGCAGCACGTCTCATCAGCCCTGTATTTTCTCCCGCAGGATCAGTAGCGTCCATGTGTCCGGCTTTATCTCTGTAAAACAATCCTGCTGAAAAGACGCTTTCTAGGGTATCTTTTCCAAAATTTATCAGCGCTTCAATCAAACATCTGTAAGGGTAAGTGCTAGAACTCTGCGTTATCAGACGGTCACCTAGAGAAACATCCACCTGCGAGAATATGCATGCTCCGGGGTAATTTATTAAGCCGACAGGCGCACCGTCAGCTATATCAGGACCCGTCTGGCCTTGTTATTTTGATCCGTGTGTATAACAGGGTGTTATTTAAATCGATGTAATCTTCACCCGTCCCCGCAATAAAAAATTATATCGGCGATGAATCCGTTATTGCAGATAGAGGTGGTATTTCGACGTAAGTGTTTTTTTCAATAGACGTCTGGGTCATAGGGACTGTAAATAAATCTAGTTTGGATTTAATACACTCCTCCGACATGTTGTGGAATAGAGACATGGTTTAGAATATGCTGCTGAGAGGCCTTTTCCTCCGGACAGCTTTCTTCACGCATTTCGCGCGGGTACGTTGTGAGCGTTTTGCGACTGTGCGTTTCTTACCAGTTCGTTTAACTTTCTTCACGCGGCCACTCCCCCTACAAATCCGCATTCCGGGAGGTTTAAAAGATCCGCGTGACATAACCATTAACCCTTTACCATTTTGACCCTCGTTGTTATTAGCGTTATACGTTCTCGATAGGGCGTTGGTTACAACGTCACTAGCTATATTTCTCGCTGCAGCTTTTAGATGAGGTTTTGCAATACTAAAACCTCTTTTCAACAGGGGTAGAGCGGTTCTGAAAAGGGCTTTGAAAATACCACCTATACCGGACCCGTACATAACAGGCCCACCGGCATATCAGGGTAACCCATTACCCGCCTGGTTTCGGTAGTACGCAACATAACGTTCGGGGTCCATAGTTTTCGTTAAAGTTTATCTCACAGGTCTAAAGTGGAGATTAACCACAACTTTACCGTAAGTGAAGCGGACGTGTTTGTTCTGATCGTCTTTGAATTCGATACATATGTCTGTAATATCAGATTTATTCACAGACGCGTAATGCGGCTTATCGAATCTAACACTAACGATGTCGTTAGAAGCCCCCTCTATATGTACGGTTCTCAGTAGCGGGACGTGAGCCCCAACGACTGATTGGTATTCAATTATGTCCGTGTATATGTACATGCTATAAAAACTGCCTCTTATGTCGGACTGATACGGGGCATAAGTCACTACAGGCGCGTCATTAGTATGATCTTTGACCGTTTGCTTTACAGATCCTAGAGGTGCCCCCGATTTTAACCCTAAGATAATAGCCAACTTTCCATAAAATATTAAAGAGGTGCTCGACGGTGCTTTTAGAAATATCCTGTTTTTGACATGATCGTAGCCTATAGTCACTCTAGGAGGTAGATTTGCATTTATTTCTCTAACCAGAAACAAAACATCCTCGTAATTGCCTGGTTTTAAGGTATCATACACTTTAGAGATGTTTTGAAGATTTTTTTCTTTAATATACATAATCACCCCCTCAGCCGCTTCGTGCTGTTTCTCATCATAACCCAGTATAGTGGGATGCGTGTTAATAATGAACGCCGCGTCCTCAGCGTTAAACGTGAACCAGCTGATAGGATAATAAATTTCGATTAAACCGACCTCCCATCCCCCTTTAAGATTCATACTTTTGGCTAGTCTTGTTTTTTAATTAGAAATACGATTGTCAGGATATACGTCCATTGATGCGTTGCAAGGAAGGGTAACGTAGAATCCATCTTCACTCATGATGTGCCTTTTTCAGGAATGACTCTTATGACATTCTTGACGTTACTTTAAGGATGCTGTATATCCATGATGGACCGTTCCGGTAACCATGACGAAAATTTAATAGGACATCCGACCCATTTCACAAGACAGAATATCTGATTACCTCTCTTTTTTCGGTCTAAAATCTTTTCTATTTTAAACGACTTATCTTGATTCACAATGATTTTTTGTAATTCTTTCTCATAAAAACATCCTTCGATAATATCCCCATCATAGTCTTGTAATCTGTACACAGGTGGATTCCGGGGAACGCACGCCAGTATAGTGAAAAACTCTTCAGTGTAATTCTGCTCATATCCCTTAGAAAACACATTTCTGACTTTAGATACCCTAACCAGATCACCAATTTTATACTTAAAGACAGGTGCGTCTTTACCCATCTTTCCATACAGATTATTAAACACATCCTTTTCGTTTTCTTTATGAACGTCCAGGGGCCTCATTTTAATACTTTTATGATAGCTCGCGTTATATCCATCTATAAGATCTTGTAACACGTTGTAATAAGTCTTTGAATTGATGGCTGTTAAAAACCTAGTCATTCTACCCCGAAGCTTCCGATTAAAACGTTCAACCACCGAAGCCTTGATGTCGCTCGCCTTGGCAAAATGATGTATGTCATACTTCTTCATCAGTTGCTGGAAATGCTTGTTAAAAAATTCGGTGCCTTTATCTGTTTGTAATTTTTGCGGCACACGTTTTTCTCCGAGTATAGATTCGAAAGCTTTCGTGACCTCCTTCCCGGTCTTATTTTTTAACGGGCGAGCCCATGCATACTTGCTGAAAACATCTATACATGTCAGTAAAAATTTTATATCATCGTTTTCTTTCGAATAAGCTGACATATCAACCAGATCCGCTTGAAACTGGGCATCTTTCCCGTACACCATCACCCTATTACGCTTGTATTTGACAGGTGCTGTTCTGTGTAATGTATACGCATCCTGAGCAGCTAACCAATCCGTCACTTCTTTATCCTTCAGTGTTACGCCGTATTCCTGTAACACGCCGCGTTTTAACCTATCTTTACCTCCCAAAGATCCAGGATCTGAGGGATTATAGTATACTTTTTTCATTAATTCAGACATGTTACATCGATGCTTTTTTCAGAAAATAATGACGTCTCTGTTAGTGTCAAGGGTTTTTTATTTACAACGTATGTAGAAGCGATAGTCAAACATGACTGGTTACACAACATCTAGATATTGAAGGAATTTCACACACATTACAATATTTTTCTCGATCATATATTCAACTAATACATCAATAATTTCACACACGTCAACCGTTTCGTTTCTCGACAATAGCATCACACATACATCGGTTACATAAGTACAAAGACACACAATATTACCTATTTTAAGACTTTCTTCAGTTCCAGGCATAATTTCAAGAATGTTTTTAACAGTCGTACGGGTCTCACACCCGCGTGCAATACAGTGATTAGTCATAACACTCCACTCATTCGACATACGACGTACCACAGTCATTTGATTTTTTTATTTCATTAAACGGTTATTATTCACATAACAATCAGTCTCATCATCGACAATCTTATACAATAAATGTATTATTTCTCTCTTAATTTGTTGTTTAAATAAGAGTTTTGACAGACAGCTCGTGTTGCAGAGATATCCCATCTTGGCGAGTTAGTCGATGGCCGCAGGTGTGCTTTTCTTCCAGGCATCAACTGCGTCGTAAACAGCTTGTTCACAGGTTTCGTCCACAAATTTCGTCCTGAGCTCGGCCAATCCACCCACTATGTACATCTCATCTCTGAGGTCGCACAGAACACCATCGACAACCCCCTGAATTCTCTGGAGATGCGGCGCTAACCCGAACAGTTTCAAGGTACGGGCCAGAATGTGTTTCAGATCGTGTTTACAGACTTTATCCCTCAGTTCTTCAAAACACCCCAGAAAGTAGTATGCAGGGGCCTCATAGAGGCATGAATGTTGCGTTTGGGACGGATGTTCCGTCTCACACCCGTAACAATTATCTTTTAACCGTCTGTCAACCAGATGTTCCAGAATGATCCCGACAACTGCTTTAATGATTTTATGTCCGGTTACGCCGACGCATCCGTCGACCGTGTCCGAGACTGACGCACCCGAGGCGGCTATAGAATCAGACGTTTGAGGCGGTCCGTACTTCGCCAGGAATACAAGGTTATGATAACCCAATTCCGTACAAAGCTTGTTCAGCCATGTAATGTTGTCCGTAGGAGGCCCCGCATCGGTTGCGTTGTCGTCGCATACAAGACTAGGATATGTTGATATGCTTTCTTGGGTCATGTTGATGTCTTTAGCTGCTGAAGTGTATTATCTCCGAGAGTCCTGACGGCTTATATTTAATGGTTATAGTATGTGGGCGGTACTACATGAACACCTCTCCTGCTGGGTACGCACCATTCAGGATAAAACAGTTTCACCTTTATGCTATTGTATCTGTCAAATGCTTCGCACCATTTAAACAACTTGTCGATCTTTCCAAATATATCTTCTAACGCCGGCACATCTTTCCAGCGAAACAATAATTTAATACTATAGTATTTGAGGTGTTCCTCTTCAGATATTGGCCATATCCGTTCAGGGAGACTATCGGTGCTATCGCTACAAAGTATATAAATGTAATCATAGGTGTGTTTGTTAACGTGGTCCCCTAATACCCTGTAACGCATTCCTGGAGTGATGCCGTTCCATTCCCCTATAAATAGAGGTTCGTCGCAGCCGTCTTTTAAATCACGCCAAACATAGTTGTAAAATAAACTCCAGTCTTTTATGCTGAAAAACAGCTCGGGGTCATGAACCTTTCATCACTGTCCACGGTACTCAACCGCACCTCTCTGTTGATCTTGTCAAAGTTGTAACAGCATATGCGTTTACCGGATAAATGAAACTCCCGCTTAACATTATCCAAAGGTTCGTGGAGGAAGCTGGACAGACACGGCCCGTGTTTCATCTTCCTAGGTGCCAGAGCGAGATCATCCATAATGCCCTCAATGGTCTTCTCGGTGTTTTAGGTGACGGTGCCTCGGCCATTGATGCAGAATAATTATGTTTTTTCTTTCAATTTCGTAAAACCTATGTGAGTATTTTGTGTCTAGGTGCTGCTATGTCATACTCATTTCGTCTTTTTAAACACGGCGTTACATCCGGGGGCTATCACCTCACACGTGTTAGGGGACGGCCGTAGGCGTGGTTTGGGAACCCCGGGTCTCCAACGCTCATTTGGAGTTTGGCAGCTACAGAGAGTGGACGAAGTCTCGGATCAGCGCTAGACGCACGGGGATTCTTTGTCTTTACGTTTTTCTGTCGTGACTAACTTGTAACGACAGACTACTGCAGGATAGCCTTGTTTTAACGAACGATATTCGTTTATTTTAAGGCTCTGTTTTACTTTAAAACCGTATGATCTTTAAACTGTAACACTGTGAGTTAAGACACCAGTTTCTAGTGTTTGCTGCTTTTTTGTGAATAAACACTTCTTTAACTCTGTCAAACTAACTTGTAACGACAGACAACTGCAGGATAGCTTTGTTTTAACGAACAATATTCATTTATTTAAAGGCTCTTTTTTACTTTTAAACCGTATGTTCTTACTTAACGGTCTGATATTTTTTATTTCACAAACACGGTAAGATAAGACATCCCTTTTCTAGTATTCGTGGCTTTTTTGTGAATAAACACCTCTTCTTTAACTCTGTCAAATGATAGAAAAGAAAACTAATGTTTTATTTTCTAGCTTTGCCTAACAACGTTTTAATTACAACAACAAGACGTGTTGTAGAGAAGAAACAAATCATTGTACGTTTTACACAATGTGAAAAACACTTTAATAAAAAAACTTCCCTTTAACACAATTTCACCATTTAAAGTTTAAAGCACATAACAATGGCCCCATAACACAAAAGTCATAAAATTCATTAAACATACTGGATAATCAATTCCTCATCTAGATGGTGGGGGGTGTACAAACCAGATGTCCAGTTATGGAGGGTGGGAGGGATTGGGCCACTTACTGGGTGGGATTTTTATGAGGGCAATAAATCAACGCTTTTGCGACAAGGTGCCCTGGTACTCTCTCTTCCATCATTCCGGATAGGGGTGGGAAGATTATTCCACCAGCCAGGAACGGTGAACGAGAATGTTCTGGAGAGTGATTTTGAGACTCTCTGTGATGGTACCACAAGGCGTCGCTCACTAGCAGATCTCAGACTTCTGGAGGGGATGTAGATTCATAATAGTGAGTGGAAGTAGGAGGGTGCTGAGCCTGTGGTCGTTCTGTATGCAAGCATCAGTGTCTTGAACTTGATGCGAGCTGCCACTGGTAGCCAGTGCAAGGAGATGAAGAGAGGTGTAACATGGGTTATTTTGGGCTCGTTGAAGACCAGTCGTGCTGCTGCATTCTGAATCATTTGTAGAGGTTTGATTGTGTTTGATGGAAGTCCAGCCAGAAGAGCATTGCAGTAGTCCAGCCTAGAAACGACAAGGGCCTGGAAAAGAAGTTGTGCAGCATGCTCTGTCAGAAAGGGCCTGATTTTTCTGATGTTGTGTAGCGCAAACCTGCAAGATCGAGCAGTCTTTGCAATGTGCTCTTTGAAGGTCAGCTGGTCATCAAAGATTACACCAAGACTTCTGACCGAAGTTGATGGGGTAATTATTGATGTGCCTAACTGAATCGAGAAGTCATGCTGTAGAGTCGGAGTGGCAGGGAAGACAAGAAGCTCAGTCTTTACCAGGTTGAGCTGTAGGTGATGCTCTTTCATAAATGCCGAGATGTCCGCCAGGCAGCCTGAGATCCGTGCAGCTACCGTTGGATCATCTGGTTGAAAAGAGAGATAGAGCTGTGTGTCATCGGCATAGCAATGGTAGGAGAAGCCATGTGCCTGTATGATGGGTCCCAGTGATGTAGTGTATGTGGAGAAGAGGAGGGGTCCAAGAACCGATCCCTGAGGAACCCCAGTGACCAGTTGATGTGCTTTGGATACCTCCCCTCCCCAGGCCACCCAGAAAGACCTACCAGTGAGATAGGATTCAAACCAACGAAGTGGAATCCCAGTGATGCCCAGCGATGAGAGGGTGGACAGGAGGATCTGATGATTGACAGTGTCAAAAGCAGCAGAAAGATCCAGCAGAATGAGGACTGATGATTTGGAATAGGCCTTTGCAATTCGCAGGGCTTCAGTGACTGAGAGTAGCGCAGTCTCTGTTGAATGGCCACTCCTGAAACCTGACTGTTTAGCATCCAGTTTGTTGTACTGTGAAAGAAACAGTGAGAGCTGGTTGAAGACAACTCGTTCGAGTGTTTTCGCTACGAATGGAAGGAGAGAGACAGGTCTGTAGTTTTCTAAAAGAGAAGTGTTTAATGTAGGTTTTTTGAGCAGTGAGGTTACCCGAGCCTGCTTGAACGCTGTGGGGAAGATGCCAGTGCGGAGAGATGTGTTGATAATGTGTGTGAGTGATGGTAAGAGTGTGGGAGAGATTGCTTGGAGAAGGTGAGAGGGGATTGGGTCAAGAGGACATGTTGTAGGATGGCTGCAGAGGAGAAGTTTGGATACTTCTGCCTTGGTGAGGGGACAGAAGGAGAAGATGGGAGTTTGAGCAGTGGATGTGGTTGGTTGGAGGTCCAGTGTGTGTGGAGGTGAGAACTGGTTACTGATTGTTCTAGTTTTGTCTGTGAAAAAAGTGGCAAAGTCGTCAGCTGTTATAGAAGTGGTGGGCGGCGGTGGAGGGGGACAGAGGAGAGAATTAAATGTTCTGAAGAGATTACGCATGTCTGGAGCGCTGTTGATCTTGTTGTGGAAATGTGAGGATTTGGCAGTGTGGAGTTCAGTAGAGAAAGATGAAAGTAGAGAAAAATTAGTTTAGTTGTGCTGCTATTCTGGAGTATGATATACCTTCATAATTAACATGCACAGTTTTGTTTTTATGGACACTTCTCGTTTTAGTCGACTGGATTGAATGTTTCTGAACACGCAGTAGATTAATCTCCATCAAGCTCAGATTGACACAGTTTCTCTACAGCAGGTCTGTGAGTCTCCGGATGATCACAAACATTCAGTTTCTCAAGCAATTTTCTCTGTGCTGACATTTCTTCTGCTCAAACCAGAGAGATCTTCATTCTTTAATTTCACTCTCTGTATTCATAATGAAAATCATCATCTAGAGAGCTTTTTCTCTTCTGTTCTGTGGGATGTAGTTACTCCTGAGAGAGCTGGATCTGAGTGAACGTGAGCTCGGAGATACACGAGTGAATCAGATCTCTGCTCTACTGCAGGATAAACACTGTACACTCAACACACTCCAGTGAGTATTGATAGTTTATTTTCAATGTTTCTTTACTTCTAATATTAATGTTACTGTAGCTGATAATAATATCTCCTTGTTTGAGTCAGAGCAGTTTTTCCCTCAGCATCACAAAGAGCCGCTATAATGTGAAATATTAAATTAAACTGCCAATTACAGAGTGACATCAAGCTTTAAACAGCTGAGTAAATCAGTTTGATCATGAGTCAATAATTATTTACAGTTACTGTAGAGAGAGAAATATGATTTTCTTTTAGAGTTTAGAAAACTCATTCAAACAAGTGATAGATTGTAAAAACAGCAGCGTTATAAACACACAGATGTCTTTCCTAACATTAACAGCTCAGTTCTGTGTAAATTAAATATAAATGTGCATATATTGATCTGTTTGAACATATGACTGCTGAATGTGATCATGTTTGCTGATTGCTGACAAACATAACTATTCATAACTGCTTTCAATTTAACGTTTGTCTTTCACAAAATATAAAATGTCTAATTTTGGTGCAGCATATACAGTAACTTGTAGAAAAAAAAAAAAAAAAAGTAGAGGACAGAAGGCATGAAATAGATTCTTTAAAACAAGTTTTTCAGCAAAGTTTTGGTCATATTGATCATTTTTAATCTCTAGAAATTTGTGTATTAATTATAATACACTTATAATTAATTATGTTCATAAATAGCCATTATAGTTATTGTTCAACATAATTTTCTGATTTCTCTTTATGGTTTTGCCCTCTTTAGAGTTAATCTGGATTACCTGATGTTAACAAAAAACATGTGAATTTAAAACTGTATTAGTAAATGTTGAAACTGACGTTAAGGTTATTAAAAGCTGTACTAGTATTGTTCATCACTGGTTCATGTTAACTAATGTAGTTAATGTTAACAAATGAAATCTTATTGTAAAGTGTTAACAAGTCAGCAGTGTGTGAGAACAACAGACATAAACACATTTACCATAGAGAGCAAAAAGTGATGTAAAATGAATATGTAAACTAACTTGGATAAATAGATTCCATCTTAATGAGTAAGTTTGCTGATTTTCAACCTTTGTATAGCTGGTTGTCATGAATCCTGGCCATGATCTTCCGTTCACTCACTCACCACATTGACTCTTGCACTACACTACTGTTACACTTCAATTCCCATCATCCATTGCACTGACGACACACAGCTGTCACCAATCTCACATTGCTCTGATTACACAGCTGATCACACAATCACACACGCTTTATAAGCCTTGGACTTTTTCTCTGATAACTGAGTATTGTATAGCGTATATCACTCTCCTAGCGATAGCTACTCTACGGAGCCCAGTTAGTTGCCTTGCCCTTGCCCTTGCCCTTGCCCTTGCCCTGCCTATTTTCTAGTGTTTTGATTCTTGCCCGTGTTTCCTGGATTAGCCCTTTGCCTTCCCATTCGGACTCTGTTTGCACCTCTCTCGGACTATTGCTAGTATACCTGGATTATCTCTCTGCCTTGCCCTGTTGGATATTGTTCGCCAATCATCGACCCACGCTTGCTCCCGGAATACTCTAGTGTCTTGCCCTCAACATATCTGTCTACTGATGTTTGACCCTGCCTGTATTTGACCATGTTTTGGAATAAATCCTTGCATATGGATCTGCATGTCTCACGTCTCGTTCGCCCCGTAACACTGGTAATAGGTTTATTAGTCATATATCTGAAGTATTGCTCTTTCTCTTTCTGTCTTCAGTATGTGGAGATGCAGGTTTACAGAGAAACAGAGTCTGATCCTGACTTCAGCTCTGAAATCAAACCCATCACACCTGAGCTATAATAAACTAGGAGACTCTGGAGTGAAAAACCTCAGTGATCTACTGATGAACACACAATGCAAGCTGGAGAAACTGAAGTACAATTAAAGTTTATTTATTTTAAGACAACAGGTCTGAAGTTATATTGTTTACAGCACTGCACTGGTTTTACCCTATTGGTCACATTTTGTATGTTTTTTTTGTATGTATGTTTTTTTAAGTAATTGTTTAATCTCCAGCATTTGATACAATAAACTGATTGTGTACATGCAGAAATCTGCCTTTTCAATGGAGAATAAAGAAGAGAGACATTAAAGAAATAGATAAAAAGTGAAAAACTAAACCATAGCTTCCAGCAAACATAACTAGTGTGATTCGAAACAGTGATTCGAAAGATTGTTCTTTCTCTTTCTGTCTTCAGTCTTCAGTCTTTCTGGTTTGGATGCAGTATTACAGAGAAACAGAGTCTGATCCTGACGTCAGCTCTGAAATCAAATCCATCACACCTGAGAGAACTGAACCTGAGCAGGAATAATCTAGGAGACTCTGGAGTGATAAACCTCAGTGATCTACTGATGAACACACAATTCAAGCTGAAGAAACTACTGTTAGTATCATTATACTGTACAGCAGCTACAGTCTGATTAAACTTTACTGTGTAGTTTAAGATCGCTGGACTCATGTTCATCATTTCTAGCGCGGCATCTTCTGTGTTTCTCCATCTGAAGAAAGATTCAGAAACACGATTAGTTCATGGGTTTGTATCTGTAGAAACAGCATCAAACTCACTGAAATCTGACAAATCTTTGCTATGAAACAAGACAGAAGTGAAAACAGAATAAAAACAGTGTAACAGATGACAGTAGATTATTCTGAGTCACATTTATACTGACCTAATGCTACTTTTCACTAAATATTTTATGCAAAATGCATATTTAGTATATTTGTATATTTAGAGATTGTAAACTACTCTAAAATGGCTTAAAATAATTGATTTAATGATTTTCTTGCATTAAAAATGTAAAAGTAGACCATTTAATTTTGTGTCATTAATCCTCTATATTAATCTATATTGGTTAATTTCACTTATTTGTTGACTGAGGCTGGATCCAGACTTGTAATTGTAACTAGTGTCCTCAAATGCTCCTCTCTTGGTTTATTTGCTCATATATTATATGTTTACATTATTTTGCTTGTGTGTCAGTGACTGTATGACATTTACTCATGATGTGTTTAACTCAGATATGAACTTAGATCTGATTGATTGTCTTTTCTCTTTCTGTCTTCAGTCTGTGTTCATGCAGTATTACAGAGAAACATAGTCTGATCCTGACTTCAGCTCTGAAATCAAACCCATCACACCTGAGAGAACTGGACCTGAGCTGGAATCAAATAACAAACACAGGAGTGAATCTCTTATGTGACGTACTGAAGGATTCAGACTGTAAACTTTAGAGATTGAGGTCAGGAACATTCCCATACAAGAATCACAATCATTCAAATCACTACAAAACACTTTATACTCAATATCTCATGATGAGTCTGACTTCACATTATATTTGTGTCAGATTCTTCACATTAATGATTGTTTGTGAGATGATCTCTCTTCCTCTGTTTGTCTCTTTCTAGCCTGAATAACTGTGGCATTACAGATGTTTCTTCTTTAACTCAGTCTTTGAGAAACACAAAAGCGCTGCAGTTTCTAAAAGAGCTTGATCTGAGTTATAATATGATTGGAGACTCGAAGCAGCAGCTCATTGATGTGATACGAGACTCAAACTGTAAACTGAGGTGAGAAAACATCACACTGATATTAAAGAGATCTTCAGTTACTGCTGATATGAACAAATATATTCTGTCAAATATTAGTGAAAGGAGATCATCAGATGATCATCAAGCTTTACTGCAGCAGAGGGTTATTGTGTCAGAATAATAATATTATAATAATATTCTGTGGCAAGATGACGCCGTGTGTGTTGGCTGGCCGTCTTCTCTATTTTATTGTTTTTTGTTTTATTTGTATGTCTTATTAGCCCTAACTACTCTCTGTTGACTTATGACTGCAAAACTTTGCTTCCCATTCGTGCAGTGATGGATGATCTCTCTCGTAGTGGAAAGTGCTGTTTTCACCTGCAATTCATGCCGTTTATGCCGGTGGAACCTTGGCTCGGCCTAGAGTGTGGGTATCGGCGAACATGGCGGATTCGGAGCAGTCGCCGTCAGAAGCGTGGCAGACGGGCGGGTTTCGCTGTGAAAGCTAGAGCGGCATGGATGTCGGAGAGACGCCTGTTGTCTTCGGAAGACTGTTTGAGTGAGTCTCTCCTGGTTGCGTTCAGTTTGCCCGGACTTTTAAATACCATCTTCACGGGTTGTGACTCAGCGACACAAAGTTTCGAGAGGAGTAAACACTAACAATTTGCGCTATATCGAGTCGGCTGTGGTCTCGTTTGGAGCGTCAGTGTCTACGCGGGAGCCTGGTACAGTAAATATGGCTCTGGTTAATGCAAGATCACTCTTAAACAAAACGTTTATTTTAAATTACTTTTTTATACAACATGATTTGGATTTTCTGTTTACTTCTGAAACATGGCTTAATTTTGGCGAGACACATGCCTTGATTAAACTTTCTCCATATGACTGTACATTTTTTAGCACCCCTAGAACTACTGGCCGGGGTGGCGGACTTGCATATGTTTTTAAGAAGGGATTTAAATGCCGTCTTTTGTCAAAGGCGAACTATCAGAGCTTTGAGGCTCAAGTGATGATGTATGACGGATGGAAATCTGTTCTGTGTGTATTGGTCTACAGACCACCGAAATATAATAAGGATTTCATTCAGCAGTTTTCAGAATTTTTATCACATATTGTGCCAAGTTGTGATAATATTCTAATTCTTGGGGACTTCAATATTCATGTGTGTTGTCCAAATAAGCCAATGGTTTCTGAGTTTTTACAGCTGGTGGACTCTTTTAATTTTATGCAGTTTATTTCAAATCCAACCCATGAGCAAGGCCATATATTGGACTTGGTCTTATCTCTGGGCCTTCCTATTTGTAATGTTGATGTTTTAAACTATGGTCTGTCTGATCACATGCCTGTAATTTTTAATGTTATTATGCCATGCAAACCAGCTTTGGCACAGTCAGGTGTGTTTTGTTATCGTCTTATTACGTCATCCACGGCGGTAGAATTTTCTGAGATATATAACTCTTCGTCATTTGTGAATGTGATTGAGTCTCCTTCTCCTTCTCTGGGCCCAGATGAGCTGTTGATATTGTTCAATTCTGTTTGCTCCGATATCTTAGATGTAGTGGCCCCATATAAGGTTAGGAAACCTAAACTTAATCCAACTCCATGGCTTAATAACTATACTTGTGCTTTGAGGCAGGAATGCAGAAAGGCTGAAAAGAAATGGAGAAAGGATAAGCTGCAGGTTTCACTTCAATTTATGAGGCAGTGTTTTTCAGACTATCAGGCCGCTGTGAGAACTGCAAGGCAAAATTATTTCTCGAAGGTCATTGCACAGAATTATAATGCCCCTGCAGCCCTATTTTCAACAATTAATAGACTTCTTAATCCGGCTAGATGTTCTACTTTGACCCCCTCTTTGGAGGTATGTGAAATGTTTCGGACAATTTTCGTGGAAAAAGTAGAAAAGATTAGAATTAGTCTGCCTACATCCTCAGCTGAGTCTGTGATGCCACCAGCTTGTGTAAGGAGTTTTGAGGTCTTTGAGCAGGTGTCTCTGGCGCAAGTTATGGATATTATTATGCGTTTGAAGCCTACATCTGGTGGTTGTGATGTGGTTCCTTTACGTCTTCTTAAGGAGATGGTTGATGTTGTTGGGCCGAGTATTACTTCTATTGTCAATAGTAGTCTTCATAATGGAGTTGTTCCAACAGGCCTTAAACAGGCGGTTATTCAGCCACTTCTTAAAAAGCCTAATTTAGGCCCTCTAGAACTGAATAATTATCGGCCCATCTCAAAACTACCATGCCTAGCAAAGATCTTAGAGAAGGTGGTTTATTCCCAGTTAATGTCATTTTTAAGTAGGTATGAGATCTTAGATAAATTTAGAGTAGGTCACAGCACTGAGTCTGCACTTTTAAGAGTTGTTAATGACCTCTGTATAATCAGAGATGCAGGTAATGCGGCAGCTCTGATTCTATTGGAATTAAGTGCAGCTTTTGACACAATAGAGCACATGATTCTTATAAAGCGTTTGTCCAATTTAGTTGGAATTCGTGGGACGGTTTTAGAGTGGTTCAAGTCTTATTTGTCACATAGATCATCCTCTGTAAAGTATGGTAATTTTGTTTCAACGACAGTGCCTGTTACTTGTGGTGTCCCCCAGGGTTCTGTTATTGGCCCTATTTTATATTCATTGTATATGTTGCCCCTTGGCTCAATTTTTAAAAAATACAGCTTGGCGTACCATTCGTATGCGGATGATACACAGATCTATTTGCCTATGAGAGTGGGAGAGAATAATGGTTCGAACTTACTATTTGCATGTTTAGAGGAGGTTAAGGGCTGGATGACTCAAAATCTGCTTCAGTTGAACCAGAGTAAAACTGAGATTGTTTTTTGGCCCTGTTAGAGGATGTTTAGATATGTATGTCCACATATCTGGCTTCATGGTCCGATTATTGCCATGACCAAATAAGGAACTTGGGTGTGGTGTTTGACCTAGAGCTGAAATTGACAAGCAGATTAATGCTGTAGTAAAGAGTTGTTTTTTCCAGATTAGGTCTATTGCTCGACTAAAGACTATTCTGTCAAGAAAGGACTTAGAGAAGGATATTAATGCCTTTGTTTTGTCTCGTCTGGACTATTGCAATGTGTTGTATGTGGAGTCCTGCCAGACCACTATTTCACGCTTGCAATTGGTTCCGAATGCAGCAGCTAGGCTGCTAGTGGGTGCTAAGAAATGTCATCATATCTCTCCTATTTTAGCTTCTCTCAAATGGCTACCAGTGAACTACAGGATAAAATGTAAAACTCTATTATATGTTTTTAAAGCAGTGCATGGGATGGCTCCTGCTTACGTGTCTGAGCTCATTGCTGTTCGTCAAGCACCTAGGTCTCTAAGATCCAATAATATGTTATTGCTTACTGTCCCTCATACTCATTTAAAGGGGATCAGGCCTTTGCTGTTGCAGGGCCGAAGCTCTGGAATAGTCTTCCTCAGGTACTTAGAGAGGTTTCAACTTTGAATGGTTTTAAAGTTGAAGTCAAAAAATACCTCTTGTCTTTAGCCTTTGAGAGTGTGGGCTAGTTTTTGCTGTTTTAGTAGAATGTGTGTTGTTTAAGTTGTGTGTTTTAATGAGTGTTTCTTGATTGTACAGCACTTTGGTCTGCAGGTGCAGTTGTAAAGTGCTCTATAGATAAAGTGAAATGAAATGTAAAGTTGATTGAATGTTGAACACAAAGGAGGAAAGAGAACAAAAGCACACTGTCACAGCTTTATACAACAATACCTGCTTTATTAGTAACATCAGTAATAGTGAATCATTTCAGTCTGAAAACAGATTTGATCAGATTGAAGGAAAACGCTGTGAAATCAGAGCAGATTCCAGCATCACATTATCAATGTCTCTGTGTTTTTATTTTCACCAGCAACACGTCACTTTACTTTACACTTACTTTACTTTCAGTTCTTTACTAAGACCAACACAAACATGTTTAAACTAGAGAACAAACACCTTTAACTACTGGAACATTTAACTAAAGGTTTTGATTTAAGGCAAAATCACATTTGTATTTGTTGTGTGTCGTTTATTATATATGATGTACAATCATTAACATGTGTTTCTCTTTATCATAGTCTGAGATGATGATGAGAGGAGCAGTGAACATCAGGTGAGGATCCACAGAAGAGCTTCACTACTGTGTCTATAAGCAGAAATAAATATGATCCATACAGCTGGAAGAGACTCTTTACACTAAAATAATGCAGCACGTGTGTTAGAAACATATCATATTGAATGATTAGTGTTGCTTTAGTATTCAATTATCAATTTGTTTATTTAAAGGTGGAACAGAGTAGGAAGAAGAAGCTCAGATGAGTCTGTCTGGCTCTTCAGTTTAACCTACAGATATAATAATATTTGTATTAAACTCATTCATAATGATTCATGTGTTTCTAATCATAAATGTAATAGTCAAGTGCAGCACTTAAATCTATGAAAAGATATACAACCCCAAATCAGAAAAAGTTGGGACAGTATGGAAAACGCAAATAAAAAAAGAAAGTAGTGATTTCTAAATTTACTTTGACTTGTATTTCATTGCAGACAATATGAACACAAAATATTTCATGTTTTGTCTGGTCAACTTCATGTCATTTGTAAATATACATCCTTTCCTGTCATTCAGACCTGCAACACATTCCAAAAAAAGTTGGGACAGGAGCAATTTAGGGATAGTAATGAGGTAAATTGGTTAAATAATGATGTGATTTGAAACAGTTGATGTCAACAGGTGATTGTAATTATGATTTGGTACAAAAGCAGCATCCAAGAAAGGTTTAGTCCTTTAGGAGCAAAGATGGGCCGAGGATCGCCAGTTTGCCAACTAATACGTGAGAAAATTATTGAAATGTTTAAAAACAATGTTCCTCAAAGAAAGATAGGAAGAGATTTGGATATTTCACCTTCAACAGTGCATAACATAATTAAAAGATTCAAGGAATCTGGAGGAATTTCAGTGCGTAAAGGACAAGGGCGCAAGCCTAAGCTGAACAACCGTGATCTCCGATCCCTCAGGCAGCACTGCATCAAGAATCGTCATTCATCTATAAGCGATATCACCACATGGGCTCAGGGCTACTTTGGCAAACCTTTGTCAAGTACCACAATACGTAGTTACATCCACAAATGCCAGTTAAAACTGTACTGTGCCAAAAGGAAGCCCTATGTTAACAGTGTCCAGAAGCGCCGTCGACTTCTCTGGGCTCGGAGGCATCTGGGATGGACCATCACACAGTGGAAACGTGTACTGTGGTCAGATGAATCAGTATTTCAGGTATTTTTTGGGAGGAATGGACGCCGTGTGCTCCGGACCAAAGAAGAAAAGGATCATCCAGACTGTTACCAGCAACAAGTCCAAAAGCCAGGGTCTGTCATGGTATGGGGTTGTGTCAGTGCCCTTGGCAAAGGTAACTTGCACTTCTGTGATGGCACCATTAATGCTGAAAAGTACATAGAGATTTTGGAGCACAATATTCTGCCTTCAAGAAGACATCTTTTCCAGGGACGTCCATGCATATTTCAACAAGACAATTGAAAACCACATTCTGCACACATTACAAAGTCCTGGCTGCGGAGGAAGAGGGTACGGGTACTTGACTGGCCTGCCTGCAGTCCCGACCTGTCTCCAATAGAGAATGTGTGGCGCATTTTGAAGCACAAAATGCGACAACGAAGACCCCGTACTGTTGCCCACCTTAAGACTTGTTTGCAGGAAGAATGGGACAAAATTACACCTGAAACACTTCATCACTTGGTGTCTTCAGTCCCTAAACGTCTTTTAAGTGTTGTGAAAAGGAATGGCAACATTACAAAGTGGTAAATGCTTTACTGTCCCAACTGTTTTTGGAATGTGTTGCAGGTCTGAATGACAGGAAAGGATGTATATTTACAAATGACATGAAGTTGACCAGACAAAACATGAAATATTTTGTGTTCATATTGTCTGCAATGAAATACAAGTCAAAGTAAATTTAGAAATCAATACTTTCTTTTTTTATTTGCGTCTTCCATACTGTCCCAACTTTTTCTGATTTGGGGTTGTAGATGATCTTTTACATTTTATACTCGTTACTCTGTTATATTATATTAAGTTAATTATGTGTGTGTCTGCTGTTAATGTACAGATATCCAGTATATTGTCAGATGAAGAGAGATTCTTTTTCTTAAATAAATGTATGAAACATAAATCTGTATGAGTGATTGTAACAACGGAGTTCAGAATCCAAATGCAAGACTTTATTAAATCTGCTTTGTTTTCCTCTTTTTCTACTTGAATTTTCTCTTGTTTCATCCCCCAGGCTTATAAGTAACATAAACAAGAACAAAAATGCCATTTTTGATGCATTATGATTATATGAATATTATGATTATTCAAATATGTTTAACATTGTCATTGTGCTTTTTTTCTGTGTATATAATCTCATACTATGATATTTTTTGTCATTATGATTGTTCATTGCTAAAGACACAACCATCTTTCCCTGATCTTGTATGCAATTATAAGTTGTGCAATAAAAAAGGGAAAAAGATAAAAGATAACATCTCAAAGCATCAGTAACTGGACAACCTTACCTACAATTTTCCTGGAGACACCTGAGACTTATATTACATCAAACAAGAGCTTCTGTTTCAGAAAACAAGATGAACATTGTCTACTTTTTACCTTTCTGTGATGGGAGTAAAACAAGAAAAATAGTAGTAAATTAAAAATGAGTGAATTAGCTGAGAGCAAATGACTCAGAAATAGTTTTTCAGGATGTCAATAATCATTTTTCATTACAATAATAATCTAAATAAACCTGTACAGAAACTGATTTTAGTGGGCAATCTGTCATGTGTTGTGAAGCTTAACTATATTTTAAGTTTATATTTATATATCTTATAAATCTTATATTCAAACAAATGGTTGTGGGATTACAAATTTATAAAATGATAAATCTAGGTTCCAATGTAATAGTATATAAACTGAAACATTGTGTTTTACATTTTGAGGTAAAGATGATGACATTCTAAGAAGATCAATTCAGGCAGCCCAGGTGTCTGAGACATTAACCTTTTGTCTTTATGCACTTCCTGACCATTGTGCAGGGTCCTAAGTTAAAGGTGCCTTTGTCTATATGATAATGTGAAGGTATTTTGCAATACTGTCAGGCTGATGAGGTCAGGGCTGGGGAAATTCTGGTAATGGGCTGATTCCTGTACTGCATTTGCATGCTTTGTTTAGATTGTCTCCACCTCTATGTATCCCTCCCCCTTGAAAGGTATAAACTCTACTGTGCTGAGCAATAGTCAGACTTGGATGACTGCAGCGACGCACAGCGAGTTCTCAATAAAGAGTAACTTCTGCTTGAAAGATATCCCAACGTCCCCTGGTCTCTGCTTCGATGAGGAAAAAAATAGCTTTTAAGTGTCTAAATTTGTATTTTGTGAGTTATTAGAACTCTCAAAGGGGGAATTGTGGGATTACAAATTGTGTTTAAATGTTTAACTTAGATCATTATTATCCACTTCCTGACTCAATGTGCTTTGTCTCAATCAAGTCATGTTGATTGGCAGAGATTCAAAGAACCCAGACGTTGATTCGTTAGGTTGATTGGATTAGTGTCTATCTTGCGGAGCCCCTGGCCCAGACGTGGATTCGTTAGGTTGATTGGATTAGTGTCTATGCATTTGATTATGTTGCTTGCTTTGTTTAAATTTGTCTCCACCTCCAAGAATCCCTCCTCCAAAATGCCTATAAAATAACCTTGTAAAGTTACTTATTGAGATTTCGATGACTACAGCCACAACAGCTTGTGTTCTCAATAAAGAATCCTGCTGATGATTCAATCCGATTTCTCCTGGTCTTCTCTTCTGAGTTTTCTACACTTTAGAAGAACCAAGTTCACAACAGATGGTGCCGTGTCCCGGACAGAGTTCCAGCTTCCTCACCTGGAAACTTCCAGCTGAACAAAGATTCCCAGACTGAATTTTTCTCTCAACCAAGGGTTGTGGTGAGTGCTGTCTCTAATCCAAAAGAACCTAAGACCAGTACAAATTTTTATCCTCTGTGCCATCAGAGAAGAGTTAACATACATCTGTAGGGTTTGTTTAACTAAGTTTATCCTCTAAAGTTTTTCTTTTAGAGATGAAAGTTATCCTCTGTTTCAGGCAGGGAAGATTTTGGCATTACGTGCTAAAAGGTGGTTATCCTCTGCTTCAAACAGGGAAGATTAGTATTACGTGCTAATATTTGTTATCCTCTGTTTTGGCAGGGAAGAATTGGTTATCCTCTGTTCTTGCAGGGAAGATTAACATTACGTGTTAATATTTTGTTACCCTCTGTTTTGTCAGGGAAGAATTGGTTATCCTCTGTTCATGCAGGGAAGATTTAGCGTAAAGTGCTAGTAATTTGTGTTATCCTCTGCTTTGACAGGGAAGGTTAACAATAGTTGATGTGTTAACAAGCGTACCCTCTGTGGATCAGAGAAGTTTTAGTGTTTTGATTGTGTGGTAACAAAGAAACTCACAAAATGTTTAGAAAGAATGCTAGACTGATCCCCACAACTGAAAAAGGTGGTCTAGCGACTCCTTTGTGGTCAGATAGCGAATTCAAATCACTGTTAGGAGTGCAAATGAACCTAATAGTCACTGAGAAAGTTAGACAAGAACTAACTCAGAAATACGAGATCCATCCAGAAAAGACTTGGTCTGTAGATGAGTGTAAAAAGGTACTAGGAGCGTGTATTCGCAAGAACAATGTGAAAGGCATTATCTGCTGCCACAGAGAATTTGGTTTAGCGCTAGCTACACAACAGTCTCAGCGTAACTCAGAGTTAGAGGAACAGAACAAAGAGCTCCGTGCTAGAGTATCCACTTTGACTAAGAAATTGAACCTCAAGAAAGCTGCAGCAAAAACTGATGTGGAAGTTAGTCACCCTTTACAATCGTTTTTTTAAATAGATGTAGCTCTCCAAACAGTAACTGATGTGCCTGTAAATTCCGTCAATGTGTGTGGTGCTAGGAGGAGATCTCAGGGAATTGAGGAAACTGATAGTGTTCCTCTCAATTCTTTTGTTGTGCAAATACAAACTGTTGCCAAAGCTTTATGTCCTAAAGATATAGAGAGACTATCTCAGAGTTTACCGTCAGCACGCACACATTTTTCTGAATTTAGAAGAACATTGATCAGCAAAATGCGTCTTTACGACATGTCATTAGCAGAAGTCACACAGCTGATGTCACAAATTCTAACTGAATCTGAATTCAACAGTTTTGAGTCTGCTGTTACTTCTGAACTACAACATGCCAGTAAAGGCGATTTGAGAGAAAGTGTTTTGAAAATTCTAAAGAACTTTGTTGGACCAAAAGTGGATTGGTCAAAAGTCACTAGTTGTGTACAGAAGAAGGATGAAACTGTAAGTGAGTACACTGAAAGGTTTTGTCAGTCAGCTGCAGCATATAGTGGAATAGCTGACACTCCAGAGAAGGTACTGGATCATAAAGGACCATTAGTTCAAACATTTACATTTACATTTACATTTATGCATTTAGCAGACGCTTTTATCCAAAGCGACTTACATTGCATTCAAGTTACAGTTTTACATTTGATCAGCTCTTGCTTTCCCTGGGAATCGAACCCATGATCTTGGCGTTGCTAGCGCCATGCTCTACCATTTGAGCTACAGGAAAGCTGACATGGTTGGATGGCCTTTTATCAGAGTATAGATCTGCTTTGCCTTTCTTAGATCTAACATGGTCCACTGGAAGCTTACAAAACAGCTTGGACAGGTTAGCTACTTGGGAAAGAGAATCTGATGTTAAAGCCAGAGTAAAGATTGCAGCAGCATCCTTTAAGGTCAACAGCTGCAGCATATAGTGGAATAGCTGACACTCCAGAGAAGGTACTGGATCATAAAGGACCATTAGTTCAAACATTTACATTTATGCATTTAGCAGACGCTTTTATCCAAAGCGACTTACATTGCATTCAAGTTACAGTTTTACATTTGATCAGCTCTTGCTTTCCCTGGGAATCGAACCCATGATCTTGGCGTTGCTAGCGCCATGCTCTACCATTTGAGCTACAGGAAAGCAAACATGGTTGGATGGCCTTTTATCAGAGTATAGATCTGCTTTGCCTTTCTTAGATCTAACATGGTCCACTGGAAGCTTACAAAACAGCTTGGACAGGTTAGCTACTTGGGAAAGAGAATCTGATGTTAAAGCCAGAGTAAAGATTGCAGCAGCATCCTTTAAGGTCAACACAGAGAACCGACAGAAACCTAAATGTCCTAAGAAGGAGGGCAGTTGTCATTACTGTAGGAAGCTTTACTCAGTTCCTACTCAGTCTACTTAGTACTCTGAAGCAGCCCCTCCCCACTTCACCGAACTGTTGGAGCAGTTTGCTCAGGTGTTAACCGTTAGGGCTGTGAGTGCTTAATTTCCCCAGTAATGTACAACAAAGCTGAACAATTCTTTGTAAATAAAACTAATGGTGTTAAGACAGACTGTAAACATAAGATGCCCTCATGCAGTGTCCGCACTCATTAATCAAGCAAAAGTCACTTCTGTCACCTCCTCCCGTTGGGGAAATTGGTTAGCAACTCTCACAGCCCCGAATATTGTTATACAGCGTGCACCAGTCACGAACCCATCCTCATGTATGATGTCTGCAATGACTGAATTTGTGTTAGAGGATGAAGGCGAAATGATTCATGATTGTGTTACGCTTACATATGTAGCGACAAGTGAAATAGCAGAAACTCCCATAGAGAACGCAGAATTGGAGTTGTTTGTTGATGGTTCAGCTCAAGTTATTGAAGGTAACAGACGAGCAGGATATGCAGTAACTTCCACCACTGAATTAGTTGCTTCAGGTTGTCTTCCAGATCATTTTTCAGCTCAAGCTGCAGAACTAGTAGCCTTAACTAGAGCATGCACGCTAGCTTCAGGATCGGTTGCTACAGCTGCTGCAGTATTGTGTCAGGGAAGGAAAACTTGGACTCATGTGTCACACTGTAAAGTTGTTCCTCCCCCTGCAGGGATAGGATAGGACACATGGACCAGTGAGGAGCCCAGGGAAGAACCGAAAGCAACAGGCTTTGGGGGACAACCCTGCGGTGAAGATTTCCCCATAGGCCTTCCCCATCCACTAGTCCATCCTTACCTCACTGTTCTTTAGGTGTCACAGGATTTAAGTAATAGGGAAAGAAGGAACAACAATAGCACACTCAGATCGAACAACCCTAGTGTTTGGAGTTTTTTTACAACAAATACTGCTCTGTCGTCTTTTGTTTTCTTTCTTACTTTGTGCAGGTACCACTTGATGGCTGTCCTGAGACCCATACGCACCGACCTCCTCACCTGCTGATGAAGCCACAACCTCTAGAAAACAACTAGACCCATTGCCGAGACAACTATCACAGAAGAAAGAGAAAAGAAAGAAAAAAAATACACAACGCAGAGACTCGCATAAGGGAACTTCAGTCATCCATCACATGATCAAGATTTTCGTACTATTAACCATCATGGACATCACGCAAAGTGTCCTGAATGCTGCACCGGGTTAATGGATCCAACAGAGAACTTGAACAAAATCCAACAAGACATTCTTGGTCTCTCAGCAAAATTACACCAGATGACTGAAGATAATTCTTCATGGTTCGGAAACTTGTTAGGTAAACCCTGGCTGTGGATCAAGGAAATAGCAATTCTGCTGTTGTTTCTCCTACTTGCGTACTATCTATGCATCCACAGTATCAAGTGTTTCTTTCAGCAAATGACTCCCGCCTCTCACGAGGAAATGACAGTTCCAACCAGAAAATATTACTACCCGTAAGAACTTCACGGACCCTAATTGCATGTTTTGTTTCTGTGTCAGCATGCAATTACAAATAAGCAACACAGAACATGTACAATGTGCCTGTAACGATTACAAGTTACAAGAATTAACTTCTAAGTGTCTAAATTTGTATTTTGTGAGAGTTATTAGAACTCTCAAAGGGGGAATTGTGGGATTACAAATTTATAAAATGATAAATCTAGGTTCCAATGTAATAGTATATAAACTGAAACATTGTGTTTTACATTTTGAGGTAAAGATGATGACATTCTAAGAAGATCAATTCAGGCAGCCCAGGTGTCTGAGACATTAACCTTTTGTCTTTATGCACTTCCTGACCATTGTGCAGGGTCCTAAGTTAAAGGTGCCTTTGTCTATATGATAATGTGAAGGTATTTTCCAATACTGTCAGGCTGATGGGATTAGCACCTATGCATTTGAATGACACTGTTATGCTGATGAGGTCAGGGCTGGGGAAATTCTGGTAATGGGCTTATTCCTGTACTGCATTTGCATGCTTTGTTTAGATTGTCTCCACCTCTATGTATCCCTCCCCCTTGAAAGGTATAAACTCTACTGTGCTGAGCAATAGTCAGACTTGGATGACTGCAGCAACGCACAGCGAGTTCTCAATAAAGAGTAACTTCTGCTTGAAAGATATCCCAACGTCTCCTGGTCTCTGCTTCGAAGAGGAAAAAGTTTCCAACATGGTTATTAATAAATAGTTGTAACAGTTCACTAGTTCCTGAATTTGTTACATTGACAGACAGTTATATCTACAACAGCTTATATCAGACAACACAGTAAAAGTTGTAACCTGAATTTGTTATCAGGTTAGTTTATTAACAGCAATTCATATTTTTGAGTTTAGTTGTGTGAGTGTGTAATGTGTGTAAGCTGAGTTTCATTGCAGGCTCACATGAGAAGCGTTCTAGACGCTGGACAGATCAACACTTTAAAAATGATCATAGAAATAAACTCAGTCTATAGAAATGATGACCGCTGACCTGTTTTTGATCACTTAGTACCAACACTGTCACAATAATAATCAGTGAGATATGCTATGAACAAGAACATGTTCACCCAATCAGAATCATGATACCAGTAAATAACGATGATGTTAATTAACTCTTTCCTGTCTGAGTTTAATTACTGCTGTATTTGAAATGAAGAACATCTTATTAACCTCGATTCCTCAATCTCAACTAATGCTGTAAACTATACAATAAACCCTGTCAGTTGCTACATTACTATTATTAGTGCAAATATGGATTTTATGAGTTTTAGGTTTTTATAATAATAATACATTTTAATGAAAAATTATATTTTTACTCCAGATTATTGTTGAAATATAAACATTTAAAAAGTGGCTGTCAACTTGTTTTCATCCTGGATTTAGTCAAACATTAAATATTGAAGAACAGGTTCAGTAAATAATCCCTTGCTCTTTAATAATTTTGTGTTTGATCAAAGCAAAAAGATCTGTTCATAACTGGTATTTTGAATTAACAGATCATTGAGCTCCAAGTAATGTTTAATGAATGATTTTGTTGTAAATCGTAAATGTTTTTGTGAAATTGTTCATAGAGAAACTATGATCTCTAAATTTGTCAAGTGTTGATCAAACTGAGCTCAACGGACTTCATGATCAAAGGTAAAATCTGTTCAAAAGTGTTTAAAAGTTGCTTACAATAAATGATAATGACGGCAAAACTCAACTTAAAATTGTGTTCATTGCTAAAACTTTTCTGCTCTGTTCACTTTACTGTCATCGACTCAAACAGATGCTGGTTACTTTAGAAAGTCCAGAGTCTGTTACAGAAGCCGCTTTAAATCTGATTTTCAACACTGTTTTTGAAACAAAGCTATTTTGTGATGAGGACCAAACCAGATCACCACTTATATACTCATATATCAAACCTGCATGATCATTAATAGATTAATATTGACTATTATACTAAGTAAGTGAAATAAGAAGTAGCTATGAATGATCAAAACTTAGGGATGAGCAAAATGCCTGTAGAATGACAAATCTGTCTCCTGTAGATCAGCCTTTTATGTGAGATGCCTACAGTTTCAAACTTGCACAATTCTACTTTGATACATTTTGATTCTTTCACACTATTTGAGTTAAAAATTGTAAAATATTAGTTGTATGGTTTGAATCACACTGAATGTGATGTTCGTTGTATGAAGTTTTAGTTAGTGAATAGCGCAGGCTATTTTCTCTTATCAAAAGTGCGGGGGTCATGACCCCTGACCCCTGCGTCAACAGCTGCCCTGTCAGAGATCCAGTCTGATTCACCTTCAGTCGTCTCTGAATTTGTCTTCATTAAACTTGCTCTTGTTGATCTGTCTGTTGAGTTGAGCTAACATGTTCATGTTCAAATATCCACATTATCAAGAATGAGCAGAATCCCTGAAGGTCCAGCTGAAAGTTCATCCAAAGGAGAAACCTCGTCTGTTCTTTGTGTGAAATTAGTTTTTGAAGGCATGAGTGTCATTTTCATGTCAGTAGCTCCTGTTTTCACCTCATTCATTGTGCTGATGTCTTTAGATCACTGTAAACTGACACTTAAAGCTCATTTAATCGCTGTGAGCTGAGACAAACTACAACTTCACCATCAATCTCTCAACAGCACTTCATTATAGTCTGATTGTAATGATCAACAACCAAATTAATAGAAACGATTGATTCTTAATACTGTGTTATTATCTGGGTGATGGATCAGGTGTGGATGGAGTCTCTCTTCTTTTTTCAATCCAGACTAATTCATCTTTAGTTTCATCATCTGACAGCATTTATTTACCCAGATTCCTCATTGTTTGAGGTTTTTGCTTTTGCTTGCACTGCTCCAGATATTATAATGCAATTCAGCAATTATAATTTTGCTATCATTGTGATATGTATTAGTATATTGTAAATACATAGTGAAGAACTTGTTCATTTTATTTAGTTTGAAATGTTGAGTAATACTGTTGTAATCCAGCAGATTCAAGGCAAGGCAAGGCAAGTTTATTTATATAGCACATTTCATACACAGTGGTAATTCAAAGTGCTTTACATAAAAGAAAGTGAAATAGTCATTCACAGCAATAAAAACAAGGAATTAAAAATAATTAAATACAAGGAATTTTAAAATGATATAGAAATTGATTTAAAATGAAATTTAAAACAGTTAAATAGAAAATGATTATACATAAAATACAGTGCAGTCAGTTCAGACGTAGCACAGTGTTCATTCAACAAATGCACAGCCAAACAGTTTAGTTTTCAGTCTTGATTTAAATGTGGCTAATGTTTTAGCACATCTGATCTCTTCTGGAAGCTGGTGCCAACTGCGGGCGGCATAATAGCTAAACGCGGACTCCCCTTGTTTTGTGTGAACCCTTGGTATTTCTAACTGACTCGATCCTAATGATCTGAGTGGTCTGTTAGGTTTATATTCAGTGAGCATATCTGCAATGTATTCAGGTCCTAAGCCATTGAGTGACTTATAAACGAGTAAAAGTACTTTAAAATCAATCCTAAATGTAACTGGAAGCCAGTGTAAGGACCTGAGAACTGGTGTGATATGCTCAGATATTCTGGTTCTAGTCAGAATCCTGGCAGCAGCGTTCTGGATGAGCTGCAGCTGTCTAATGGTCTTCTTTGGAAGGCCGGTGAGGAGACCATTACAATAATCCACCCTGCTGATGATAATGGCATGAACAAGTTTCTCCAAGTCGTGACTGGAAACAAAACATCTAATTCTTGCAATGTTTTTGAGATGATAGTATGCTGATTTAGTTACTGCTTTGACATGACTACTAAAACTAAGGTCTGTCTCCAGACTCACCCCAAGATTTCTGACTTGATTTTTAGTTGTTTGACCCCTAGAGTCAAGGTATGCATTCACCTTGAGAACTTCATCTTTGTTTCTGAATGCAATGACTTCAGTTTTCTCCTTGTTTAGCTGAAGAAAGTTTTGGCACATCCAACTGTTAATTTCATCAATGCATTGGCAGAGGGAGTCAATGGGGCTATAGTCATTTGGAGATAAGGCTAGGTAGATCTGGGTATCATCAGCATAGCTGTGATAGGCAATTTGGTTCTTCCTCATTATCTGACTTAGTGGGAGCATAAACAGGCTAAACAAGAGCGGTGCAAGAATTGAGCCTTGTGGGACTCTGCATGTCATGGACGTCCACTTAGACTTATGCTCTCCTATACTCACATAATAACCTCTCCCTTCTAAGTATGACCTGAACCATTTGAGTGCCAACCCAGAAAGCCCGACCCAGTTTTCCAGTCTCTCTAGAAGTATGTTATGATCGACAGTGTCAAACGCAGCACTAAGATCTAGCAGTACCAGCACTGATATTTTACCAGAATCAGAATTAAAGCGAATATCATTTATTATCTTAATGAGTGCTGTCTCTGTGCTGTGATGCACACGGAAACCAAATTGAAAATTATCCAGGTATCCATTTGAGTTTAAGTAGTTGTTCAGCTGATTAAAAACTATATTTTCAATAATCTTACCTATGAAAGGAAGATTCGATATTGGTCTATAGTTGCTCAACATGGTGCTATCAAGATTGCGCTTTTTCAGAAGGGGCTTAACAACTGCAGTTTTCAGGGAGTTTGGAAAAGTCCCAGAAAGAAGTGAGGTGTTCACCACTTCTAAGAGATCTACTTCTAAACAGTTAAGCACACTTTTGAAAAAAGATGTAGGAAGTGTGTCAAGATAGCAGGTTGACGATTTAAGATGCTGTACTATTTCTTCCAAAATTTTGCTATCAATTGTTTCAAAAACAGACAGAGTCACTTCTTTTTGAGATGGCGGGCGAATCTGTGTGACCTCTGTATTACAGGAAGATGTGCCAATCTCCTTTCTGATATTACTGATCTTCTTTGAAAAGAAGGAAGCAAACTCATTGCATTTGCTGTCGGAGAGCATTTCACTAGGAATCTGACTTGGGGGGTTTGTCAGTCTCTCAACAGTAGCAAAAAGAGTACAAGTGTTGTATAAGTTACTGTTTATAAGGTTTGAGAAGAAGGTCTGTCTAGCTGTGACTAGTTCCACATTGAAAGCATGAAGGCTGTCTTTATAGATGCTATAGTGAATTTCAAGTTTCGTCTTCTGCCACATCCGCTCAGCTTTTCTGCATTGCCTTTTCATACTCTGAACTGCTGTTGATTTTCTCCAAAATGATTTTTGTCTGCCAGTCTTCTTGCTGACCTTTATCGGAGCAATATCATCAATAACATTCTTAACTTTTGAGTTAAATGAATCCAGGAGAAGATCTGCAGAAATGCTTGGTGTTGAAGATATAGCCTCCATAAATAGCACACTAGTGTTCTCATTAATGCATCTCTTTCTGACAGAGACAGATCTAGATTCAGTGGTGACAGCGATCAATACATCAAAGAAAATACAGAAGTGATCAGACAGTGCTACATCCTTAATAACAATGGATGAAATGTTTAGACCTCTACTGATGAGTAAATCTAGAGTGTGTCCACGATTGTGTGTGGGTCCATGCACATGCTGAATCAGGTCAAAAGTGTTTAAAACAGTTATAATTTCTTTTGTAGTTTTGATTTCAGCATAATCTATATGAATATTAAAATCCCCTGCAATAGCAAAACAGTCAAACTCTGAGGAAATCATTGATAACAGTTCTGTGAACTCTTCAACAAAGGCTGGAGAGTATTTTGGAGGCCTGTAAATGATGATAAACAGAATGCGTGGGGCACATTTCAGCACAATACCTAGATATTCAAAAGACAAGTACTGACCAAATGACACTTGCTTGCATTGATAAACATCTTTAAATAGAGCAGCTACACCTCCACCTCTCCTAACAGTCCTGCAGACACTTATAAAATTAAAGTTAGGAGGGGCTGTTTCATTTAGGACTGTTGCACTGCAGCTGTCTTCAAGCCATGTTTCATTTAGAAACATAAAATCCATGTTGTTTGTGGTTATTAAATCATTGATCACAAATGATTTATTTTTTAGTGAGCGAATGTTTAAAAATGCTAACTTGATGGAATTACATTTTGTCTCTACAGCAATCTTAGATAGATGCATTACAGGCCGCAGATTAGATGGGATAAAACAGAAATAGAGAAGGCTACAGGCATACTGGGTTCCCGCTTGTTTTGTAAACATTTGTGAATGTTGCTGCTAATATAGCAGGGAGCCGACACATATCACTGAGAGCTGTTATCAGTTGTTTTTGGTTCACCTACAGCCGATGGAGGAGGGTTTGGGCCCTGGCGTTGTGGCAGCGGTCGGAGAGCTCTCACAGGAGGAGGGAGAGCTGGGCCTGCAGTCTTTGGTGGTTGGGGGGCCCGCCGTTTTTTTGTTGATATCTGGGGGCTTGCAGATAGTTTGGTCCCAGCATACACCAGTTCCTCCATTTTCTGTGAAAAGCTTAGAAGTGGAGATGCTGGAGAGAGGGATAGTGTGTCTGGTGAGCGGGGCTCTAGCTCTGGTGTTTCCGGTGACTGTGATGTGTTGTCCTGGCTTCCCAGGCTGTTTTCCAGAAAGTCGTCCTTGGGTGTTGAGTCTTGGAGCTGTTGTAATACGTCACAGTCTGCATGTGATGAGCTCTGTGGGCAGGGCTCAGCCGGGATGTCCATGAGCAGTGCTTGTTTTGGCTGCGCGGCGTTATCAGTGTCCTTGTGGGATTCTTCAACCACATGATGACTCGGAAGCTGATATGAAGTCCCGTGGTCACTCATATTCTGTGGTCACTTATATTCAGACACATTCTCCTGATTAAAGCATGAGTGATCTTGAGAAGAAACATTCAGACCTGACTAATATATGAAGACGTGTTATATAATATATAAGGATTCCTGTGAACCATCACGACTGGGAAGGTGAATTAAAAACAACATCCTTGTTATGAAAAGGCATGTTTTATTAAATAAATATATGAAACAAACAAGATCTTGACAAGTAGCCTATCTGAGATAGAAACATGCAGGAGCGCCACATTAATAATCATAAACACATTAGCATAAGGAAGTCAAATCTTATAGAATTAGTTTTATTGGTAAGAATAAATGCTGCTCCTCAAACTGCATCAGTCTAATAGAATGTAAAATATCTGCAGTTTCTCAAGATCACGGCTAGACTTCATCACATCATGTGAAGTGTATTTATGACCATCAGTAATGATCAACAGGAGACTTTATGTTGCTGCTGGAATAAATGAACTTGAAAGAGTGTTAGTGAAGTTAGAGAAGATAAACAGATGACATGCTGCTTAAAACAGCTGGATATATTTAATAAGGTGTAGCTATATAAGGCAATGCAATAATTCCCTTTGGAAAACCAGGAGAATATTGTTCAGTAGCTGATGTTATTGTTACGGAACTAGTCAGACACAGAGGTAAGTGTAGAAGAGAGTGTTTATTACAGGAATAATCAATGATAATAGAGGTGATCGTCTTCGAGTGAGGTAAGAGGTCCTTCTTGGAAGTATAGTGGAGAGAGCGCTAGGATACTGACTGTGCCTCTGTACCTTGGTAAGGATCGTAATGAACAGGGATCCCAGAGAGCCCGTGAGTTCCAAGGATCTACAGCAATCCAGGAATCTGGTAGCGAGAGGTAAACAGGAGGTAAGTATTAACAGGTAAGGAATTCAGGTTAGTATACTCAGCTAGTGGCTGCTTCTGAAGAAAGTCGGTCCTTGTAGTATCCACATGTATAAACGAGATCGGACCCAGACTGGAGTGAGGTGAGTGCTTAAGTAGAGCAGGAGTGATTGGATGCCAATGACGTGCAGGTGTCTTCACTCAATGCACAAGTGAGACCAGGTGAAAGTGATCAGTGAAGGTGGATACGGGCCATTCTGTGACAGTTATAGAGCTGTTTCTGTCAGATAATGTTGATGTAAAGAACATAATTTTCAAACAGCAGAAGCATAATAATACAGGTTTATGTGATCAGTATCAGGAAGCATAAACTGATACAAACAGGAGCATCTTAGATAATAATCCAGAAACAGAGACAATAAAACTGCAGTGTTCAAATCAGATTTTAAACCTTTAGAAATATAAATGAGAACTTCTCGCTCCAGTCCAGCAGGTGTCACTATAAAGAAGAATAGAATAGAAGGATATTATAGAATATAATATAGAAGCTGTTCATCTGTTTGAGAACGAAACCAAAAAAATGAACTCGTCCGACGTGACAAACAACAACAGTAAAGGACAGAAACAATAGTGCTTCAAATATTTCTAAATTATCTTCCTCATGCTCAAGACTGCAAGTGCATTTCAGTTTTTCTCTTTTATTAGGGCGGATAAAATATGGGTTTCGTACTGTCAGTGTAAGCGTGATTTAAATGTGAAGTTACAGAAGTTACATGTGTCAAGTTATTCAGTTTTTCACAGACTACTAACTTTAACTTACTTGTCAGAAAATACAGTTAAAACAAAGCGGTTTTTGGGAAGGGGTTTTAAAAACACAATGTTTCTGAAGTTTTAGGCTGAAAAATAATAAACTGCAATACAACAAGGAACAAACTAGGTTAATTTTAAGCGCAGTAGGCTATATCTATTTCCTGAACTTATAATTAGAGTCATGTGTTATTAGAGGATCTGAAATGATTCAGAGCTTTTTATGCTACATGGTAATATTTGGCTGTAACTCAGTGTATTTTCTAAAGTGATTTAGTATGACTCAGCGTTCTTGTTTATTTTCTTGAATAAGTGTGATGTTGTTGATCTGCAGGTGAACAGCTGATTGTTTTCACAGCCAGTGCTGATCAGTTCAGCTTCAGTATGTCAGAGAAGCGAGGAACAGAGATCAGTCTCTCAGAAACACAGGTAACACTGAGTCTGCTTCACACAATCATGTTAAACACTGCTGGAGCTTCAGATATTACCTGTGAAGAACAAAACCTTATGCATTGATTTAGATTTGCAAATGCTTTGCAGAACTTTAAACAACCTAAATGTTTTTTTTTACATAGCAGGGCTGTGCGTCAACTTTTTTTTGCACATAGCACTGGTGCTACAGAGGTAGAAAGTTTTGTAGCACAGGCCAAATAGTTGTAGCACAAGTTAGGGGTGTTATGGCCAAAAATATCATATCACAATTTTTTTCAGAAATATCATGATTCACGATTTTAATCACGATTCTTTGCCATTTTTCCTATTGTAAAAAAAAACCTTTCAAGGTAACAAAATATAAAATAAAAAAGAATGGCAAACATTTAGGCCAAAGTGGGCAAAGATAAAAATCTTTGTCATTAGAAAATAAGAACAAAGATATACATTACTAATACACACAATATACAAATAAAACAAACAGTGCTTTATTTTTCAGGTAGAGTATTTAGCAGTAGCGTAACATTCAAGAAATTAAATGAACAAATATTAAAATAAAACACTATATACACTACAGGTGCATCTCAATAAATTAGAATGTCGTGGAAAAGTTCATTTATTTCAGTAATTCAACTCAAATTGTGAAACTCGTGTATTGAATAAATTCAATGCACACAGACTGAAGTAGTTTAAGTCTTTGTTTCTTTAAATTGTGATGATTTAGGCTCACATTTAACACAAACCCACCAATTCACTATCTCAACAAATTAGAATACTTCATAAGACCAAAAAAAAAACATTTTTAGTGAATTGTTGGCCTTCTGGAAAGTATGTTAATTTACTGTATATGTACTCAATACTTGGAAGGGGCTCCTTTTGCTTTAATTACTGCCTCAATTCGGCGTGGCATGGAGGTGATCAGTTTGTGGCACTGCTGAGGTGGTATGGAAGCCCAGGTTTCTTTGACAGTGGCCTTCAGCTCATCTGCATTGTTGGGTCTGGTGTCTCTCATCTTCCTCTTGACAATACCCCATAGATTCTCTATAAGGTTCAGGTCAGGCGAGTTTGCTGGCCAATCAAGCACAGTAACACCGTGGTCATTGAACCAGCTTTTGGTACATTTGGCAGAGTGGGCAGGTGCCAATTGCTGCTGGAAAATGAAATCAGCATCTCCATAAAGCTTGTCAGCAGAAGGAAGCATGGAAGTGCTCTAAAATTTCCTGGTAGATGGCTGTGTTGACTGTGGACTCAGAAAACACAGTGGACCAACACCAGCAGATGACATGGCAGCCCAAATCATCACTGACTGTGGAAACTTCACACTGGACTTCAAGCAACATGGATTCTGTGCCTCTCCACTCTTCCTCCAGACTCTGGGACCTTGATTTCCAAATTAAATGCAAAATTTACTTTCATCTGAAAAGAGGACTTTGGACCACTGAGCAACAGTCCATGTAAGACGCTTCTGATGTTGTCTCTGGTTCAGAAGTGGCTCCGTAGCCCTTTTCCTGAAGACGTCTAAGCGTGGTGACTCTTGATGCACTGACTCCAGCTTCAGTCCACTCCTTGTGAAGCTCTCACAAGTGTTTGAATCAGCTTTGCTTGACAATATTCTCAAGCTTGCAGTCATCCCTGTTGCTTGTGCACCTTTTCCTACCCAAATTCTTCGTTCCATTCAACTTTACATTCAATATGCTTTGATACAGCACTCTGTAAACAGCCACACCTTTCAGTAATGACCCTCTGTGACTTACCCTCTTTGTGGAGGGCATGAATGTTCATCTTCTGGATCATTGCCAACTCAGTAGTGTTCTCCATTATTGTGGTTTCAAAGAACAAGAGATACCCGGAATTTATACTGTAGGGATGGTCATTAATTGAAACTCAAATGTAAATATTCTAATATTTTGAGATACTGATTTTTGACTTTCATGAGCTGTAAGCGCTAATCATCAAAATTAAAACAAAAAACTTTTGATATGTTTTACTTTACATGCAATGAATCTAAAATATATGAAAGTTTCACTTTTTGAAATAACTTACAAGAAAAAATGAACAGTTTCACGACATTCTAATTTATTGAGATGCACCTGTATATGCATCAATTATTCATTTTTAAAGCAACTGTATTAAAGTTCATCAGTCATGAGCAGTGAGTGATTTTTCTCTGTGTTTTGTTGTTTTATTAACATTAAAAGAATAGTTCACCCAAAAATGAAAATTCTGTCATAGTGTTTAATTTTTGTACCATCATTTACTCACTCTCAAGTTGTTTTAAACCTGAATTAGTTTCTTTCTTCTGTTGAATATAAAAGTTATGTATTACTCTTATCTGTAGGATTAAAATTTACAGAGTAATGTAAGTTCCTTTAGGGGCTTTAAAAAAATGCACCAAAACGCGCCAGCACGTTTGTCGACCCCAGAAGGTTAAAAAATGTGGGAAACCAAACAGTTGCTGGTCCACAGTTACTTCCGTAGTATTTTTCCCCTACTATCAAAGTCGATGTGGACCAGCTACTGTTTGGTTACCCACATTCTTTAAAATATCTTCTTTTGTGTTCCGCACAAGACAGAAATTAATACAGGCTTGGTACAACATGACAGTGAGTAAATAATGACAGAAATTGAATTTTTGGGTAAACTATTCCTTTAATGACAAGCGGCAGCATGTTTAGTTATGTCCCTTTAAGAGCTGCATGCATCAGTTTCTCTCTCAACTGTTTACTTTCATCTTAGACATAACTAACTGTGTTTATATGTAAACCTTATGTGTTTTTTGATAGTATTAGACACAAAATCATTCAGACGCGAAAGACAACTTAGTCCAGTAATCAGGCTCTGTTTTAGTGTGCGGTTTGTGCATGCTTTATGTAATCGCTCAGAAAAAGTGCACCTCAGAAAAGCACATGTATTAAATGTTTAACCGGCAAGGCTTTAAAGCAGATGTAAATAATGTAGTTTTGTGATTGGGCATAAGTGCAGTGTCCGGTGAGTGTAACTCTACTGCAGAGTTATGTATGACGCATTGTACAGTAATCGATACGGCGGCGCCAGAACTGCTTCTGATGTGCACAGTAGCACGCTACTTCAATATTTCTTCAAAAGCATTTAGACATTTTAATCATCAACGATCAAAAAATACTATTTACTATTATTCACTAGCCACTGATTTATTTGCTTATAGGACAGAAAATGTAATGTAAATGTAATAAGAAACATAGTTTTTACTTAAAGTTAAGTCTGTATCACAATGCAACAAAAAATACACTTTAAGATGACCTTAAACAGCTAATGCTTTCTTTTTCTCTTTTTAAAAAACATATTTTAAAGATTTTTATTATTATTATAAGAGATTTCTCCAATATTGTTGCCTAGAAATGCAGTATTTTATTTTATTTCTAACAGCATTCAATATGAGACATTAGATTCAGGCATCCAGAACCAAAAGAGTTTCAAAGACAATCTTGAGCAGATCTTCAAGGTAAGAAATGCACTTTCATTAATGTTTAACATTCATATAATGGATAACAAATACGTTATGAAAACAAATCTTACTATAAATGTAATAGAAATAGAATAGAAATATATTTTCAAATTTATCTTGACCAATAATTCTTCCTTTTAAGATCACAATAGGGAATCTAAAAAATAATGTGTATTTTCTTTTCTTAAAATCACAGCTAATCAAAACTTTTGTTTGTCTTTTAATTAGATTTGTTTTCCAAATGTGATTGAATAAATGGTTTTGACCATTTATGGATGTAAGATTTGGTTACATTTTGTGGTCCTGTTTCACCTTTTTCTTGCTTTTCTTGTAGGATCTTGAGAGCAAAATAATCACATTTCTAAAAAATGAGCTGGAAAAGTTTAAGAAAATATTACAAAAAGAGAACAAACAATGCTTTGTGAAGGACTTTAATGAGAATATAAGCATTATTAAAGAAGCAGCTCTTGATCTCTCACTCTGCTTCCTGAGAGAGATGAAGCAAGATGAAGCTGCCGATACTCTAGAAGGTAAGAGACCCACCGTCTGTCAGACTGTCACTTATAGATGTCAAAGAGAAAATTAAGATTAAATATATCTGTATTGTTGTCATTTCTATGTTTAGATGAGCTGTTCTTCATTCATCAGCTGAAATGTAGCTTAAAGAAGAAGTATCAATGTGTGTTTGAAGGAATTGCAAAACAAGGTGACTCCACACATCTGAAGAACATCTACACAGATCTCTATATCACTCAGGGTTGTAGTGAACAGGTCAATACTGAACATGAGGTAAGACAGATTGAAGTTGCTTCCAGACGTCATGAATCACAAGAAATACAGGTTGAATGCAAAAATTTGTTTGAAGCACCTGAACAAGACAAGCAGATCAGAAGTGTGCTGACAAAAGGAGTTGCTGGCATCGGAAAATCAGTCTCTGTGCAAAAGTTTGTTCTGGATTGGGCCGAACTAAAAGAAAATCAGGATATCCGCTTCATATTTCCTCTTCCATTCAGATAAATGAACTTAAAGGAGACAGAAAACCAAAGTTTGATGGACCTTATAACTCAGTTTTTCCCAGAGACAGAAGAACTGAAACTTACAAGAAGAAATCAATTCAAAGTCCTGTTCATTCTTGATGGATTGGATGAATGTCGTCTTTCTCTAAACTTTGCTGGTAATGAGACATGGTCTGATGTATGGTCACTCTGGATGTTCTCCTGAAGAACCTCATCAAGGGAGATCTGTTTCCTTCTGCTCTCATCTGGATCACCACCAGACCAGCAGCTGCCAGTAAGATTCCTCCTGACTGTATCAACCGGCTGACAGAGATACGAGGATTCAGTTATGCACAGAAGGAGGAGTACTTCAGAAAAAGATTTACAGATGAGGATCAGGCCAGAGAAATCATTGATCATGTTAAACAATCAAAGAGTCTCTTTATCATGTGCCACATCCCAGTCTTCTGCTGGATTTCAGCCACTGTTCTCCAGAACATTTTGGAGCAGAAAAGAAATGATGTGAAAAGCAATTAGGCTGGTGAAGACTCCAAAACACTACAGGAATCAAACACTGAAAACACTCCCAAGACTCTGACACAAATGTACACACACTTTCTCCACTTTCAGATCCAGCAGAGCAGACTGCTCTGATGGAGAATACACACCAGATGTTTCCTGGGATAAAGATGCCATTCTTTCTCTGGGGAAACTGGCATTTCAACAGCTGCAAAGAAACAATGTGATCTTCTATCACACAGACCTGGAAGCCTGTGGTATTGATGTCTATAAGGTATCAGTGTATTCAGGCATGTGTACCCAGATCTTTAAGGAGGAAACAGGGATCAATGTTGGTACCATGTACTGCTTTGTTCACTTGAGCATTCAAGAGCTTATTGCAGCTCTTTATGCACATCTGTCTCTAGACATCAACAAGAAAAGTGTGTTTGTTCAAGACTCTACAGAACAGAAAAACAAAAATAAAACCATGATTGATTTGCTCAAGACTGCAGTGGACAAGGCACTTGAAAGTGAGAATGGACACCTGGACATTTTCCTTCGCTTCCTCCTCGGTTTGTCACTCCAGTCCAATCGTCGACTCTTAAGAGGTCTGTTGACACAGCAAGACTGCAGTGACCAGAGCAACAAAGAAATAGTTCAGTACATCAAGCAGAAATTTGAAGCTGATCTGTCTCCAGAGAGATCCATCAATCTGTTCTACTGTCTGAATGAACTGAACGATCAAACTCTGGTGAAAGAGATTCAGACCCACCTCAGCAAAGGAAGTCTCTCATCTGCTGACCTTTCACCTGCCCAGTAGTCTGCTTTGACCTTTGTGTTGTTGACCTCAGAGGAGGAGCTGGAGGAGTTTGAGCTTCAGAAATTCAAGAAATCAGACGAGTGTCTCATTAGACTATCAGCAGTCATCAAAACCTCCACAAGAGCTCTGTAAGTCAAACTAAACAAAAACTTTACATTGTCCCATTGTGTTGGCCCTCACCACAGTAAGCTAATATTACTAAGTATTCAAATGTTTGGAGTGAATATCAACTGGTAAACAACTACCTAACCGTGTTAATTTTATTTCAGTAACTTGCTAATCAATTATTTTGATGTAGTATAAGCTACAGGTCTGCATGACAACCTACAGCATTAACAACAGCTTGTTTTATTTAGTTTTGATTGTTGTCAAGTCGAAACTGAAATTTAAAAATTGAACACATTCAGTCTTTCTGCAGTAGCAGTAGTACCAAGTACCGTGTCAATGTGGTGCCTGCTAATAGGTGACTGCTTTCAAAGGTTTCCATTTACAGTGTGTTTTTAGAGCATTGAGCATTATTGCCAATGTTGAGCACTTGAATGAAATGACAATGATTTTGTTATAATTGACTAAGTATCACTTCTCAAGACTACGGAGCTTGCACTTTCAAATGTATAATTCATTGTCATTTAAGCTACTGTATATTTTAGCTAAAGGCTAAAAACGGATTTAATATTTGCATTTAGCAAATGTATTCAATCTAATTATTCTGTAATCTTATTTCCCTTGTAGACTAAATGATTGTGGCTTAACAGACAAAAGCTGTTCAGTTCTAGCTACAGTTCTTGGATCAGATACCAATCTGAAAGTGCTGAACATGAGCAATAATAATCTGCGGGATTCAGGAGTGAAGCTGCTCTGCACTGGACTGAAGAATATAAAGTGTCATTTGGAGATACTGAGGTAAGTTGTGTGACAATAGACAAAAATCAAATTGAGCTCAACAAAAACATAAGCTGCAATCCAGACTTGGCTAATGAACAAGTCTGTATGGTGTGCATGGAAATAGTTGTATATTTATGCTGGTGTTCTTTTTCTGATTCGTTCTGTCATTGACTTTGCCTAAGCCAATGTGCTGTGTTATACCATTTATAGAGTGTATTTGGTTATGGGGCAGTCGTGGCCTAATGGTTAGAGAGTCAGACTCGTAACCCAAAGGTTCTGGGTTTGAGTCTCAGGTCTGGCAGGGATTGTAGGTGGGGGGAGTGAATGTCCAGCGCTCTCTCCTCCTTCAATACCATGACTGATGTGACACCAAACCCTCAACTGCTCCCTGGGTGCCGCAGCATTGGCTGCCCACTGCTTCGTGTGTGTGTGCGTGTGTGTGCGTGTGTGCGTGTGTGTGTGCGTGTGTGTGTGTGTGTGTGTGTGTGTGTGCGTGTGTGCGTGTGTGCGTGTGCGTGTGTGTGTGTGTGTTTGTTTGTTCACTACTCACTTCTGTGTGTGTGCACTTGGATGGGTTAAATGCAGAGCATAAATTCTGAGTAAACAGTCAAAATAGTCATCAAAGATGAGGATTTTGGGCCCTGAGAGTCAAAGCAGTGGTGTCTAAGAATTAAAATAATAATAATAATAGTAATAATAAGTAAATATTTCATTCATCAATTCAGCCCAATTGGATATTAAAAGGTCCAAAGATCAGGTGTATTATCAGGCTATTATTATTTTAATATATATTTTGTATAAATTTTAGTATAAATTTTTAGTACATTAGTATAAATTTAGTATACATTTTTACATTGAATTCACTGCTAAAAGATACTGTATGGGGTTCAGAATTTACCTATTGAAATCTGGACCATTGTAATATTTTGCTTAAAATAAGTTGGAAAAGAAAGGAAAGGAAAGGACATGAAGTGTGGTCAAATATGGTGACCCATACTCAGAATTTGTGCACACACACAGCAGTGAGAAGTAAACAAACACACACACACTGTGAACCTGTCCTCACAAGGTCAGAATTTACTGGTTTTAATATTCTAAGCGATTACCATAAAATTCTCACAAAATAATAATGAAAATAAAAATATTATTAAACAAAAATATATTACATTGATTTTACTAAAAATAAAAAAGTTACATTTCAGGTGTTCAGTCCCTTTTGACCATGAAGATCACAAGTGAGACTCACAAATGAGGAGCATCAGAAGGTTAAAGCTTGAGAATGACTGTAAAGCCCCGTTCACACCAAGCACGATAACGATAAAGATAACGATAAAGATATAGTTCTAAAAATCGTTCTCAGTATAGAAGCGTCCACACCACAACTATAATGATAAAGGCACAGAGAAACCATATCTTTGGAATCACTTCCAGAACTATTTTTTTTCCAGCTAATGAACGATAAAAATGCTGACAGCCAATCAGAATCCATCCTGCTATAATGTGCTCGAGAATTTAAAGCGGCAGATGCATGTGTGCATAGAATAAACAGACAATATCGTTCGCTGGTGTGGATGCTAATATCGTTATCTTTATAGTTATCTTTATCGTTATCGTGCTTGGTGTGAACGGGGCTTAAGCCAGAAGATACTAAAGTGAACTGAAGTATAACTATTTAAAGTTCTCTTTTTATTCAGTTGTCAGTTTTTGCTTTGAAAGTTTTAGTTCATTTGTATTAGGAACAAAATATAATTCACTATAGGGCTATAAATTATTCAGGTAAATTCTAGAGTAAGTGATTAATCATCTGCATGTTATATGTTAATTAGGCTTTCAGACTTCAGTATCACTGAAGAAGGTTATAAAGCTCTGTCTTCAGCTCTGAGATCAAACCCTTCACACCTGATAGAGCTGGATCTCACTGGAAATGATCCTGGACAATCAGGAGTGAAGCAGCTCCATGATTTACTACAGGATCCAGACTATCAGCTGAAGACACTGAGGTGAGACATGTTCAAATATCACTATATAAATAAATGATGTGCAGGTTAATATATTTGAGTAATAATCTGGACAGTTTGTTGGATCAGAATGATCAGATCAGATGCTGCTGGTTCTGTTGTGCTGATGATGACTGTCAACAGTTTAGATATGCTGCTATTCTGGAGTATGATATACCTTCATAATTAACATGCACAGTTTTGTTTTTATGGACACTTCTCGTTTTAGTCGACTGGTTTGAATGTTTCTGAACACACTGTAGATTAATCTCCATCAAGCTCAGATTGACACAGTTTCTCTACAGCAGCTCTGTGAGTCTCCAGATGATCACAAACATTCAGTTTCTCAAGCAGTTCTCTCTGTGCTGACGTTTCTTCTGCTCAAAGCCAGAGAGATCTTCATTCTTTAATTTCACTCTCTGTATTCATAATGAAAATCATCATCTAGTCAGCTTTTGCTCTTCTGTTCTGTGGGATGTAGTTTGCTTTAGGACTGAGTGTTGCTCTAGTTTCTCTCAAATAACTGTGATTATTAGATTCTGTTTTCAAGTATTGGTTTGTTTATTTCTGTATTTGAATGTAAATAACTAGAGCTTGTTTTCAGAATAATAAAGTTTAACTGAATTGAATCATGCTTCATCTTGTCTTCTGCAGGTTTTTGTGTTCTGCAGCAGATGAAGACTGTCAGTATGTGAGAGGAATTGTGGGTAAAAACCCGTTACTCCTGAGAGAGCTGGATCTGAGTAAACGTGAGCTCGGAGATACACGAGTGAATCAGATCTCTGCTCTCCTGCAGGATAAACACTGTCATCTCAACACACCAGTGAGTATTGATAGTTTATTTACAATGTTTCATTACTTCTAATAGTAATGTTACTGTAGCTGATAATAATATCTCCTTGTTTGAGTCAGAGCAGTTTTTCCCTCAGCATCACAAAGAGCTGCTATAATGTGAAATATTAAAATTAAACAGCTAATTACAGAGTGACATCAAGCTTTAAACAGTTGAGTAGGTCAGTTTGATCATGAGTCAATAATTATTTACAGTTACTGTTGTCACAGATCAGCCAGGCTCCACCACCAATCTCTCACAGCGATCACTGTCACCTGAGTTTTAACTCAAACCACCTGCACCTCATCAACACTCAATTAAGCTAGCACTACTTAAGCACACACCTCACCTCAGTCAGTTGTCCGATCTCGCTTACACGAAGTGGACTCACACCTACTCTACACAGTTAATTACCTCAAGATTACTTACTTCCTGTTCCTCGTTGGTCCTCCGTGTCTCCTACGTCTGCCTGTCTTCATCCGTCACCCCAGCTTATCTTCGGTGTCGACCCGAGGTGTGTGCTTTACCACGTCATCCACGAGATCCTGGCAAGAAAACCATCATCAGTATATCCTTTATCATTCCAAGTACTTCAAGATACTCACTCACCATTGATCACCACTTACTGCCAAGGATTAGAGCCCAGACTTCGCTTGCAGATGGCCAGTTACGATGACAACTTATGCTTGGAGACTATGATTCAACATTCCATTCGTTGCTCCTCTCGCATGCAATCATGCTTTGACGAACAAACCTCTTGGAACCGTTGCACTCCTTCATACCGTCACCCAGAGACCCCTTTCCCTCCAGAACCAGAATCAGAACCCATGCAGACTGAGGCAATGCGGTTGGCACCCGCTGAGCAGCAGAGGCAATTATCTAAGGGATTGTGTCTATACTGTGGCGGCAGAGGGCATGTGATTTCTTCATGCCCCACTCGTCCACCTCGACTATTTGTGAGTTCCATCCAACCTGTTCCCCAGAACATGTCTCCACTCACTATTGTAGTAACGCTGATTACTCCCCATATCTCTCTTCCAGTTCATGCCCTCCTCGACTCGGGATCAGCAAGGAGCTTCATATCCGGGAGCCTCTGCTGCCAGCTCAAGATCCCTACAGCGGTCAACCCAAAAACCTACCAAATCCAATCCATAACTGGAAAGTCTCTCAGTCGTCATAATGTCAGGTACCTTGCTGGTCCTATAACTCTATGCGTGGGCAATCTACACGAGGAGAACATTCAACTTCTGGTTCTGGAGGAGGCCAACATTGACATCATTCTTGGCCGTCCGTGGTTCGCAGTACATGAACCTCAACTAGCCTGGTGTACCGGAGACGTCCTGAAGTGGGGCAACCAGTGCTTCCCTGATTGCTTCCCACGTCTGCCTCGACCATCTCCGCCAGCCAAGCCTATTCTCTCTCTCAATGCCACGTCCATCGAGAGTCCTGTAGACCAGCAATCTGTGGATATTCCCGAAGACTACTCCCACTTCAATGACGTCTTTTGCCCGAAGAAGGCCTCTCAACTACCTCCACACCGGCCATGGGACTACGTGATAGATCTGCTACCGGGTGAGTCAGCGCCCAAAGGGAAAATCTATCCCCTGTCACTCCCAGAGCAAAAGGTCATGGAGGAGTATATAGAAGAGGCTCTCCAACAGGGTTACATCTGCCCTTCTACCTTGTGGCCAAGAAGGACGGAGGCTTGCGGCCCTGTATCGATTACCGGTCACTGAACAATATTACAGTGAAATTCCGCTATCCACTTCCTCTCGTCCCTGCAGCCCTGGAACATCTCTGTGGTGCCACTATCTTCACCAAGCTGGACCTCCGCAGCGCGTACAACCTAATCCGAATACGTGAGGGGGACGAGTGGAAGACTGCCTTCGTGACCCGTACTGGCCACTACAAATATTTAGTTATGCCGTATGGCCTAGTCAACACCCCCTCCGTATTTCAGGACTTCATGCACGAGGTGCTCCGAGAGTACCTCCATCGCTTCGTCTTGGTATACATCGATGATATCTTCATCTACTCTCGGAGCCTGGCCGAACATCGCCACCACGTTGCGGAGGTCCTTCAACGTCTGCGGCAGCTCCACCTCTTCCGCAAAGCTGAGAAATGCTCATTTCATCAACCATCCGTACAATTCCTGGGTTATCATATTGACAGTAGTGGCATTCGGATGGACGAGGGGAAGGTGGAGGCCATTAAGACCTGGCAACAACCCACAACCATCAAAGAACTCCAACGCTTCCTGGGATTCTCCAACTTCTACCGCTGCTTCATACAGAACTACAGTACCCTTACCAATCCACTCACGAACTTACTCCGCAACAAGCCCAAGTCTCTGTCCTGGTCCATAGCCGCCAATGAAGCTTTCGAGAAGTTAAGTTAAAGACGTCTTTCACACAAGCTCCCATCCTCGTTCATCCTGATCCAGAGAGACCCTTCATTGTGGAAGTAGATGCTTCCACCACGGGTGTGGGAGCCAACCTTTCCCAGCAGCAGGGGAATCCATCTAGACTCCATCCATGTGCCTTCTTCTCCCATAAACTCAGCCCGGCGGAATGTAACTATGACATCGCCAACCGGGAACTCCTAACTATTAAGCTGGCCCTCGAGGAGTGGAGACACTGGCTTGAGGGAGCCAAACACCCATTCACCGTTCTTACGGATCATAAGAACCTGCAATATCTTAGGGAGGCTAAGAGGCTCAACCCACAACAAGCACGCTGGGCACTATTCTTCACCCGCTTCAATTTCAAGATCACCTACCACCCAGGTCCCAAAAACATCAAAGCCGATGCCCTATCACGACTTCATGCTCCTGAGGAGGTAGAGGACCCACCTAATTCCATCATCCCAGAAAGTATGTTTGTCTGCCCCATCCAATGGAATCCAAATTCTGCTCCCTCTTCCAATGTCTCCACGGCCACCCCGCCGGGCTGTCCACCAGATGCACAATATGTTCCTCGACTTCAACGCACTCAACTCATCCATTCAGCGCACTCCTCATTAGGCACTGGCCACCCTGGGGCCAACGCGACCCTCTCGCTACTAAAAGAGCGTTACTGGTGGCCGAACATGGCTAGGGATTTGAGAAGGTTCGTCCAGGGTTGTGAAGAGTGTGCCATCTCAAAGAGTCCTCGCCATCTTCCTGCTGGTAAACTTCCCCGCTGCCCGTACCCAACCGACCATGGTCACAACTAGGAGTAGACTTCGTCACTGATCTGCCAGTATACGAAGGTAACACGTGCATCCTGGTCGTTGTGGACAGATTCTCCAAGTCCTGTAGTTTGATCCCACTCAAGAATCTACCCACGGCCATGGAAACGGCGGAGCAAATGTTTAACCCCGTGTTCAGGTATTTCGGCATTCCCGAAGATATTGTATCCGACCGTGGACCTCAGTTAATTTCCAGAGTATAGAAGAACTTCCTCAAGCTCCTAGGTGTGACTGTCAGTCTATCGTCTGGGTACCACCCGCAGACCAACGGGCAGACAGAGAGAAAGATCCAGGAAATCGGACGTTTCCTGCGAACCTTCTGCCATGGCCACCAGCACTCTTGGAACCAGTTTATTGGCTGGGCAGAGTACGCCCAGAACTCCCTTCGTCAACAATCCACTGGACTCACTCCCTTCCAGTGCGTGCTCGGGTTCCAGCCACCTTTGTTCCCCTGGGACGGGGAACCATCAGATGTACCTGCAGTGGATTACTGGTTCCGAGAGAGCGAGAGGGTTTGGGACGAAGCACACCACCATCTTCGACGAGCTATGGGCAGGCGCAAATTGACAGCAGACCTTTGACGATCCGACTCTCCTCCTTACCAACTTGGTCAGAAGGTCTGGCTGTCCACACGGGACATCAGATTGCACCTACCCTGTAAGAAGCTCGCTCCCAGATACGTTGGCCCCTTCGTCATCCAGAAGCAGATTAACCCGGTCACGTTTCAACTCAAAGTACCCCCTCAATACAGGATTCATCCCACTTTCCACGTCTCACTTCTCAAACCTTATCACTCTCCTGTCTCTCCATCCACAGAGCCTGGCCGATTACGGAACCCCCTCTCCCGCTGATTCTGGAGCATGGAGCGGTCTACGAGGTCAGAACCATCTTGGACTCCCGACACTGTGGTGGTCAGCTGGAATGCCTCGTAGATTGGGAGGGGTATGGACTGGAGGACAGGTCATGGATTCCCAGAGACGACATCCTGGATCCAGCTCTAATGGAGGAATTCCACTCGAACTTCCCCAATCGCCCAGCGCCCAGGACCAGAGGTAGACCACCACGTCGTCGGGTCCCTCGGCCCTCAGGAGCGGGCCGTGGAGAGGGGGGTAATGTCACAGATCAGCCAGGCTCCACCACCAATCTCTCACAGCGATCACTGTCACCTGAGTTTTAACTCAAACCACCTGCACCTCATCAACACTCAATTAACCCTCTGGGGTCTGAGGTGATTTTGGGGCCCTTGAGAGATTTTGACATGTCCTGATATTTGTGCTTATTTCAGCTACTTATAACATACTAATGACCAACATGTATTTGTTTTGTATTCAGCACAAACTTTGCTACAATATTATATGACCAAGATGGATGTACATGTTTGTATTTTTTTTAGAAAAAAATATTATGCGTGGTTAGTAAGTTTTGGGAAAAAAATGTAGCTGAAATAAGGCCATAAAACCCACACTAAATAGTCCTGAATAAGACTTTTGTGTAATCAGTCTTGTCGGCTAGAATATTTACTTCACAATTAAGTGAGAATCATTCTGCTTACTCATTTACAGAAAACAATACATTGATTAAATTTTTTTAAGACATGTTTTGTGATTGAAAGCCTGTATGCGAGGGAGTGACAATGTCCTTGAATATTAAGTGATTCTCACCTGAGACACAAAGGGCCCTCCCCTAAAGGCTGCTAATGGCCCATCAGTGTGACAGTGACTTTGAGGCAGGTAAGAGAGAATGTGAGGAGATTGAACAAATGTTTTTTTTTTATTATTTGTATTTTATTTACAACACCGTATAATCAAAACATACATAATGAAGGTCAAAGGCACATTATTGTGCACACTGATCTAACCACAGAGATGTGAACAGACTTTGAGTCATTCCTGCAACAGATTCTGTTCAACAAGTGACACAAGTAAATCATGCCTCATATTTACGTGTTATTTGAGTGTTTCTGCTACTTTCCATGGATTCAAGAAGAAAAAAAAACATAATCAGTGGTCAAGGAGCTTGTTTTACCATATAATATCAGTGTAGTTGGACATCTGATGTTGGTACAGCACAAAAACAGTTTGAAGAGACGTCAGGATTCATCTGTGGTGCAGGCATCTGATTCAATACAATACAAACCAAAAAAAAAAAACATTTGTGAGCATGTTAATATCAGGAACATCTTTTTATATATATGTTTTATAGACTCACGCATGCTTTGTACTATCGTAAACAAAAAAATACATTTTATATCTGAGAAACTAATTATTATTGTTTAGAAAAAACAAACTATAATTTTGTAATCATATAGCCTAGTATGTATGGCTTTGTACTACAAAATATGTACTTTGTACTATAATAAAGGATATTTTATATCTGAGAAACTAATTATTATCATTTAGCACGCTATTAAATCCATTTGTGAACATTAAACATTTTTCTAAACATTGTAGCATTCATCATGTTGTCGTTTGGGAAAAAAAATAAACGCGTTTGAGTCACAATAACACGTTAACTAATGCATTAAAAGAAACATTACTTACTCATCAGATCGCTCTTCTCTTCTGGATGTACTCTTGCTCTTATTTTGAGGCAAATCCAGCTTTTATTCAGAGTGTCTTCTTCCAGAAACGAACAGTAATGTTAGCGCGAGGAACATCTGGCTTTGTTTTTGGGCGTCTCCACTAGCACGTGGCTCACGTGGCTATTTACATATGAACGCGAGGGGGCGGGATCGCATTAGAAATAATGAGTTAGACAGGACAGACTGAACATCGTGTTGGTTTCATACGGATTACTTCATCACAGAATGTTTGTTTTCGACAAGACTTACTTCATTTCAAAGTAGACACTTCCAGCTTTCTATAGATATAACTCCCATGTCCGTGTGTTGAGTTTTCGCTGAGTTCCAGTTTATTTTAGTGACGTATTTTGAAGAGCAGCTCGCGGAGATGGAGAAGACAGAGAGCGCATCCTGTTTGTTTTCTTTTTTTTCCAAAACCACAACGTTTTGTTGTATTCGTGAGCGTACACAAAAAAAATAGTATATAATAGAGTATTTTTAATGTCTTTTACACTGGTCTTAAAAAAACGAGTTGGTATCGCCGGCGATACAGCCGTTCCATTAGGGTTAAGCCAGCACTACTTAAGCACACACCTCACCTCAGTCAGTTGTCCGATCTCGCTTACACGAAGTGGACTCACACCTACTCTACACAGTCTCCTACGTCTGCCTGTCTTCGTCCGTCACCCCAGCTTGTCTTCGGTGTCGACCCGAGGTGTGTGCTTTACCACGTCATCCACGAGTTCCTGGCAAGAAAACCATCATCAGTATATCCTTTATCATTCCAAGTACTTCAAGATACTCTCTCACCATTCTTCCCTGCTTACCCGACTGCTGAATTCTAATAAAAATCAGTGTTATTTCATATCCTCTGTGTCTGGTCTACTTCCCGTAACAACTGTAGAGAGAGAAAAATTATTTTCTTCTTGAGTTTAGAAAACTCATTCAAACAAGTGATAGATTGTAAAAACAGCAGCGCTATAAACAAACAGATGTCTTTCCTAACATTAACAGCTCAGTTCTGTGTAAATTAAAGATAAATGTGCATATATTGATCTGTTTGAATATATGTCTGCTGAATGTGATCATGTTTACTGATTGCTGATATGTTTTTTTTTTGTGACAAAAACAATTATTCATAACTGCTTTCAATTTAATGTTTTTATTTCACACAATGTAAAATGTCTAATTTTGGTGTAGCATATACAGTAGCTTGTAGAAATAATAATAATAAAAAAAGACTTTACCTGATTAAAAAAGTATGAATTATCAATCAGAGGACAGAAGGCATAACATATGTTGTGTAAAACATTTTTTTCAGCAAAGTTTTGGTCATATTGAATTTTGTGTATTAATTATGATACAGTAGGCTATTTAAGTAGCCATTATACTTATTGTTCAACAGAATTTTCTGTTTTAATAAAAAAAAAACGTGTGAATTTAAAACTGTATTAGTAAATGTTGAAGCTGACATTAAGGTTATTAAATGCTGTATTAGTATTGTTCATCATTGGTCCATGTTAACTAATGTAGTTAATGTTAACAAATGAAATCTTATTGTAAAGTGTTAACGAGTCAGCAGTGTATGAGAACAACAGACATAAACACATTTACCATAGAGAGCAAAAAGTGATGTGAAAATGTGTAAACTAACATTGGATAAATAGATCACACCTTAATGAGTAAGTTTGCTGATTTTCAACCTGTGTAACCTTTGTATAGCTGGTAATAAGTTTACTTGCCATATATCTGAAGTATTGTCTTTTCTCTTTCTGTCTTCAGTCTGTATGAATGCAGTATTACAGAGAAACAGAGTCTGATCCTGACTTCAGCTCTGAAATCAAACCCATCACACCTGAGAGAACTGAACCTGAGCTATAATAAACTAGGAGACTTTGGAGTGATAAACCTCAGTGATCTACTGATGAACACACAATGCAAGCTGGAGAAACTAGAGTTAGTATCATTATACTGTACAGCAGCTACAGTCTGATTAAACTTTACTGTGTAGTTTAAGATCGCTGGACTCATGTTCATCATTTCTAGCGCTGCATCTTCTGTGTTTCTCCATCTGAAGAAAGATTCAGAAACACTATTAGTTCATGGGTTTGTATCTGTAGAAACAGCATCAAACTCACTGAAATCTGACAAATCTTTGCTGTGAAACAAGACAGAAGTGAAAACATAATAAAAACAGTGTAACAGATGACAGTAGATTATTCTGAGTCACATTTATACTGAACTAATGTACTTTTCACTAAATCTTTTATTATGCAAAATGCACATTTAGTATATTTGTATATTTAGAGATTGTAAACTACACTCTAAAATGGCTTAAAATAATTGATTTGATGAAATTCTTGCATTAAAAAATGTAAAAGTAGACAATTTCTTTTTCTTTTTCTTTTTTCTTTTTTTTATTGTTTCCACATTAACCCTCTATATTAATCTAGATTGGTTAAATTCACTTATTTGTTGACTGAGGCTGGATCCAGACTCGGAATTGTAACTAGTGTCCACAAATGCTCCTCTCTTGGTTTATTTGTTCATATATTATACGTTTACATTATTTTGCTTGTGTATCAGTGACTGTATGGCATTTACTCATCATGTGTTTAACTCAGATATGAACTTAGATCTGATTGATTGTCTTTTCTCTTTCTGTCTTCAGTCTGTGTGGATGCAGTATTACAGAGAAACAGAGTCTGATCCTGACTTCAGCTCTGAAATCAAACCCATCACACCTGAGAGAACTGAACCTGAGCTTGAAACAAATAACAAGCACAGGAGTGAATCTCTTATGTGATGTACTGTAGCATTCAGACTATAAACTGGAGAGATTGAGGTCAGGAACATTCACATACAAGAATCACAATCATTCAAATCACTGCAAAACACTTTATACTCAATATCTCATGATGATGCTGACTTCACATTATATTTGTACTGTACAAAAATGTAAATAAACATAATAATGATGTTGATGACGATATTGTCTTTTTTATTTTGCACTCTTTCTGCCAATGTAGGTTAAGAAACTGTTATATGACAGATGAAGGTTGTTCTGATGTGACTTCAGCTCTGAAATCAAACACATCGCACCTGAGAGAACTGAACCTGAGCTATAATAAACTAGGAGACTCTGGAGTGAAAAACCTCAGTGATCTACTGATGAACACACAATGCAAGCTGGAGAAACTAGAGTTAGTATCATTATACTGTACAGCAGCTACAGTCTGATTAAACTTTATTGTTTAAAGACAGCTGGACCTAAGTTACATTGTTTATACTGTAGTATTGCATCTTACAGTCTTTTGCTGACATTGGTCATAATTATCTTACTAGTAAATAACTGCATTTAAAGTATTTGAAACAATGTACTGATTGTCTACATGTTGTTCTGCAGAAATATCATGAGATTTGCATCTGCTGCTACAATGAACAAAACAATAAACATAAAAAATAGTTAAGAAATAAACTAAAGACAATAAACAACAGTTTCCAGCACACAGAACTAGCGACACGATTACAAACAGATTATGGGAACTATAGACTATATGACAGACTATATGTCTGCTGCTGTATGTTTGATAATGTAAGACAGTAACTCATCACATGTGAAACTGATGATACTCACGTCACAAACACAACACATCACATCAACAATAACTGCTGTGTGTTCACAGCAAACACACAATGAGAGACTGAAGATCGTTCTTAAAGAGCCGACACTGTTAGACTGTTAGAAACAACAAATCATGTTGTATTTCTGTGCAGATAATTTATCACAATGATCTACTGGAGCCCCTCAATAAGATCGTTATACATCTACACTTACATTTATTCATTTAGCAGATGCTTTTATCCAAAGCAACTTACAATTGACGAATACAAGAAGCAGTTCATTATTAAGAGGCAAATAAACACAGGAGGTGCTCGAAATACAAAGTTTCAGACATCGTTCAGATTAGAACAAGCTAGAAAAGAGAGGAATTAAGGAAAAGAGAAATCAAAGATTTTTTAAAAATCTGATTGTCTTTTCTCTTTCTGTCTTCAGTCTGTGTGGATGTAGTATTACAGAGAAACAGAGTCTGATCCTGACTTCAGCTCTGAAATCAAACCCATCACACCTGAGAGAACTGAACCTGAGCTATAATAAACTAGGAGACTCTGGAGTGAAAGACCTCAGTGATCTACTGATGAACACACAATGCAAGCTGGAGAAACTAGAGTTAGTATCATTATACTGTACAGCAGCTACAGTCTGATTAAACTTTACTGTGTAGTTTAAGATCGCTGGACTCATGTTCATCATTTCTAGTACTGCATCTTCTGTGTTTCTCCATCTGAAGAAAGATTCAGAAACACTATTAGTTCATGGGTTTGTATCCGTAGAAACAGCATCAAACTCACTGAAATCTGACAAATCTTTGCTGTGAAACAAAACAGAAGTGAAAACAGAATAAAAACAGTCTAACAGATGACAGTAGATTATTCTGAGTCACATTTATACTGAACTAATTCTACTTTTCACTAAATCTTTTATTCAAAATGTGTATTTAGAGATTGAACACTTAAAATAATTTATTCTTGTATAAGATTTTATTGCATTAGAAATATGAATTTAGACCTTTTAATTGTTATTTTTACTCATGTGTCTAAATCAGTCCTATATATGAATCTACATTAATAAAATGCACTTGTTGAGTGAGGACAAATCCAGACTTGGATTATAATAACTATAGTGTCCTCAAACTCTCCTGCCTTCATTAGTTTCATATAATTTTGCTGGTTTATTAGTGGCTGTATAGCATTTACTCATGATGTGTTTAACTCAGATATGAACTTATATCTGATTGATTGTCTTTTCTCTTTCTGTCTTCAGTCTGTGTGTTTGCAGTATTACAGAGAAACAGAGTCTGATCCTGACTTCAGCTCTGAAATCAAACCCATCACACCTGAGAGAACTGAACCTGAGCTATAATCAAATAACAAACACAGGAGTGAATCTCTTATGTGACGTACTGAAGGATTCAGACTGTAAACTGGAGAGATTGAGGTCAGGAGCATTCACATACAAGAATCACAATCATTCAAATCAGTACAAACACTTTATACTCAATATCTCATGATGAAGCTGACTTCACATTATATTTGTGTCAGATTCTTCACATTAATGATTGTTTGTGAGATGATCTCTCTTCCTCTGTTTGTCTCTTTCTAGTCTTTATAACTGTGGCATTACAGATGTTTCTTCTTTAACTCAGTCTTTGAGAAACACAAAAGCGCTGCAGTTTCTAAAAGAGCTTAATCTGAGTAATAATATGATTGGAGACTCGAAGCAGCGGCTCATTGATGTGATACGAGACTCAAACTGTGAACTGAGGTGAGAAAACATCACTCTGATATTAAAGAGATCTTCAGTTACTGCTGATATGAACAAATATATTCTGTCAAATATTAGTGAAAGGAGATCCTCAGATGATCATCAAGCTTTACTGCAGCAGAGGGTTATTGTGTCAGAATGAAATGTAAAGATGATTAAATGTTGAACACAAAGGAGGAAAGAGAACAAAAGCACACCGTCACAGCTTTATACAACAATACCTGCTTTATTAATAACATCAGTAATAGTGAATCATTTCAGTCTGAAAACAGATTTGATCAGATTGTAGGAAAACGCTGTGAAATCAGAGCAGATTCCAGCATCACATGATCAATGTCTCTGTGTTTTTACTTTAACCAGCAACACGTCACTTTACTTTACATTTACTTTACTTTCAGTTCTTTACTAAGACCAACACAAACGTGTTTAAACTAGACGACAAACACCTTTAACTACTGGAACATTTAACTAAAGCTTTTGATTTAAGGCAAAATCACATTTTTATTTCTTCCATTTCATTTATTATATATGATGTACAATCATGAGCATGTGTTTCTCTTTATAGTGACTCAATAGGAGTCATACAAACATATATATTATATATAACAATTCATATTCTAAATGTATTTAAAACACAAATATTGTTTTAGAAATATCTATGCAAGATCATGTAAATGTAACTTATTTTTACTAAAATAACTGTAATTGAAATAGTAATTAATTTGAGCTACAGCTTTCCTGTAGCTCAAATAGCTCAAATAGTAGAGCATGGCGCTAGCAACGCCAAGATCATGTGTTCGATTCCCAGGGGACGCAAGAGCTGATAAAATGTAAAACTGTAACTTAAGTCGCTTTGGATAAATGCATCTGCTAAATGCATGAATGTAAATGTAAATGTAATTTGTAATTTGTTCCACTGAACACTGATTGTTTTCTCTTCTGTTCCACCTTACAGTGTAGATGAAGATCCATCTCCAACAGTCCCTGATAGAGTTCAGTCATCAAAAGATGATAAATGCTGTATATCATAGATTGAGATGATGATGAGAGGAGTAGTGAACATCAGGTGAGGATCCACAGATCATAACATCTTCACTACTGTGTCTATGAGCAGAAATAAATATGATCATACAGCTGGACGAGACTCTTTACACTGAAATAATGCAGCATGTGTGTTAGAAACATGTCATATTGAATGATTCATATTGAATGACAGCATTTATCAAAAGATGATAAATGCTGTATATCATAGATTGAGATGATGATGAGAGGAGTAGTGAACATCAGGTGAGGATCCACAGATCATAACAGCTTCACTACTGTGTCTATGAGCAGAAATAAATATGATCATACAGCTGGACGAGACTCTTTACACTGAAATAATGCAGCATGTGTGTTAGAAACATGTCATATTGAATGATTAGTGTTGCTTTAGTATTCAATGATCATTTTGTTTTGTTTAAAGGTGAAACAGGAGGAAGAAGCTCAGATGAGTCTGTCTGGATCTTCAGTTTAACACCTACAAATATAATAATATTAGGGGTGACCCGAAGATTCGATGCTTCGATAAGAGGAATCTGATTCAATATCAATCTCACAGTCAAATATTCGCAGGATGTTATGATCATGCCATTTTGGCTATATGGGGGGTGCTCAATGTCTGATTTCACATAGAGCTACTGGTTTTCTCCCAAAGTTAATATACAGCCTATTAAGATAATGCCGTAAATAAGAATCTGAAAAGAAAGAAGTTTTAGATAAATAAATAACGAAGCGTTAATTAAAAACCTGCTCTCAAATGCTTCATTCTGGTCATCTTCAGCACGCGCAGCTCAAAACAGAAATGCAGAACATTAATAACTATTGTCATATACATAATGTTATAATGAGAGCACTATTGTAAAAAAATGTTGTGAATTCTTAGGGATTCGCTGATGTTTAATCTTTTAATCAAAACATAAAACATTATTTTTGTATCTGCGAGGCGTCCGTTGCACATTTTCCCTGTAATTATGACTGTCTAATATCTGACTTGACTCTTGGTAATGTATTTTGCCCCCAAACATATGATTCGACTATCAGTCAACTATCGGCAAGATTCGAAATTTCTGATTCGACTATGAAAATCCTTAGTTGGGGACACCCCTAAATATTTGTATTAAACTCATCCATAATGATTCATGTGTTTCTAATCATAAATATGATTGTCAAGTGCAGCACTTAAGTGTATCAAAAGATATAAAGTAAATATACATTGTGAAATTTCCATGACACTTAAAACACTTACATTATTTCTCTCTCATTTTATACTCATTGTTACTCTGTTATATTATATTAAGTTAATTATGTGTGTGTCTGCTGTTAATGTACAGATAGCCAGTATATTGTCAGATGAAGAAAGATTATTTTTCTTAAATAAATGTATGAAACATAAAACTGTATGAGTGATTGTAACAACGGAGTTCAGGATCCAAATGCAAGGCTTTATTAAATCTCCTTTATTTTCCTATTTTTCTTCTTGAATTTAACTCTTGTTTCATCCCTCAGGCTTATAAATAACAAAAACAACAACAAATTTTTTTTTGATGCATTATGATTATATGTATATTATGATTATTCAAAGATATTTAACATTGTCATTGTGCTATTTTTCTGGGTATATAATCTCATACTATAATATTTTTGTCATTATGATTGTTCATTGTTAAAGATACAACCATCTTTCCCTGATCTTGTATGCAATTATAAGTTGTGCAATAAAAAATAGAAAAAGAAAAGAGCGACAGGTTCATCTCAAAGCATCAGTAACTCAACAACCTTACCTATAGTTTTCCTGGAGACACCTGAGACTTATATTACATCAAACAAGAGCTTTTATTACAGAACACAAGAAAAACATTGTCTACATTTTACCTTTCTGTGATGGGAGTAAAACAAGAAAAAATAGTAGTAAATTAAAAATGAGTGAATTAGCTGAGAGCAAATGACTCAGAAATAGTTTTTCAGGATGTCAATAATCATATTTCATTACAATAATAATCTAAAGAAACCTGTGTAGAAACTGATTTTAGTGGGCAATCTGTCATGTGTTGTGAAGCTTAACTATATTTTAAGTTTATATTTATTTATCTGATAAATCTTATCTTTAAATAAATGGTTATTAATAAATAGTTGTATCAGTTCACTAGTTCCTGAATTTGTTACATTGACAGACAGTTACATCTACAACAGTTTATATCAGAGAACACAGTAAAAGTTGTAACCTGAATTTGAAGTTTTTTTATTCTTGATCTAACATCTAAAAATCTTGACAACCTATTGTTATCAGGTTAGTTCATTAACAGTAATTCATATTTTTGAGTTTAGTAATGTACTGTATGTGTGTACTGTTTTTGATTGAACTATGTAAATGTTTCTATCAAATTAATGTTTAATATGTATTGGCTGTAATGTGTGTAAACTGAGTTTCATTGCAGGCTCCCATGAGAAGCGTTCGACACACTGACAGATCAACATTTTACAAATGACCATAGAAATAAACTCAAGTCTATAGAAATGATGACCGCTGACCTGTTTTTGATCACTTAGTACCAACACTGTCACAATAATAATCAATGAGATATGCTATGAACAAGAACATGTTCATCCAATCAGAATCAACTCTTTCCTGTCTGAGTTTAATTACCTATGTATTTGTAATGAAGGACATCTTATAAACCTCAATTCCTCAATCTCAGCTAATGCTGTAGACTACACAATAAACCAGTTCCTCCGGGATTTCGCAGGACTTTTTTCTGATTTTTGCGGCCTAAAATAACTGATTTTGCTGCGGCTTTTCTCAAAATTTGCGGTGATATTTGCGGCATTTCTTATTGTTTTGCAGTGAAAATATACCATGGACAATATTCTTCTAACATTGTTATAACTTTTCTGACTTCGAGAACCATCGTAGGGCTCCAGACTAACATTTGAGGACACCAGTGGCATTAGAAGGTGGCACCAGCACCTGACAGTAAAGCACTCACCCTAAGCACACATGTACATCTCGGAGATGTCTATTTAATGCATTTACATATGCAAGATGTATTTTTTAGGGTGTTTGCTCATAAGCAATACGTCTCTAAGATGTTTCCTGTCAGATGTCAAATAGACATTTATTAGAATGCATGTAAAACTGCTTATGAGACGTTTACCAGATTACACAGCAGATGTTTCCCAGATCTTTAGCAGACGTCTTTGTTGTGAATTTGACTCATTGGTTTCTTTTTCTAATTTTCTTATTTTCTTTGCACTACATCTCCCACAATTCCTAGTAAACTACATTAAGGGTGAACTCCATATATGTGGCACTACATTTCCCGTATTCCCCTGGTTCAGGTCTATAAATAGACCTCACTTCCTTCCTTTGTCCCTTTTATGCATTGGTGAGGTGTGGGTGTTTGAATGGGCACCCAACCATGTCCTTTCCTTAGGATGTGTTAATGACCTAAAACCATCCTGTTTATCCTGTGCATCATGTCCATCATGGTAGTCCTACTCCATATGAATTTGTGAACTGCATGTCATGTCAACTGCTAAAGATTTGTGATTCTTCACTTCAACGGAATAAAAGAGAGCAAAGGACTGGTGTTTCTTCCAGTGTTTTAATCAGACACGCCACCAAGTTTCTACAATTTTAATGAACTTTGGATATTTTAACATCTCATATTCAACAGTCTTACAGATCTACTTGTGCTATCTGGGTAGTTGAGACGCAGATAAAATTAACTTGTATTACTGTCATTCATAATGTCTAATTATAATTTAATAAATAAAAATATATATTTTTATATATAGGTTCAAGGTTCAAGGTTCTTTATTATTTGTCACATACACAATCATACAGGGTATAATCAGTAGTGAAATGTAGGTCAGGACAGGTCCGCTCAATGGACAGTGCAAAATAATAAAATAAAAATGAAACATAACACAAGGGAATATACAGTATATAAATATAGGTAAGAGTATGATAAGAAATAAAAAATGATAAAAATAAAATAAGGAGTAGAATGTGCAATGAAATAAAATAAAATGTGCAATACAGTCTACTGTGGATTTAATAAATATTAATATAAACAGGGATGTGCAAGAGGAATGTGCAAAACAGGTTGTACCGGGTTTGTACACATAGCAGCAATGCGGATGATAGAGAATAATGAATGATTTGCAGTTTATTAAATTGAGTCCTGTGGATGTTATGAGACTGAGTTTAGGAGCCTGATGGCCTGAGGGAAGAAGCTCCTCCTCAATCTCTCAGTTTTTGCCATCATGCTCCTGAAGCGCTTGCCAGATGGCAGCAGAGTGAAAAGACAGTTGCCGGGGTGATATGAGTCCTTGATTATTTTTGCAGCTCTGCTTTTTTTTTTTTTTTTTTTTTTTTTTTTTTTTTTTTTATATTTATTTTTTTTTTTTTTGGCCTGTCAGTAGCACAGATAACACATGACAGTACATATGCATGGCTATACTATCATCATTCACAGCCTTTTTTTCTTTTTATTAAATATATATATATATTTTTTTTTATTATTTTTTATCTTTTTTATTTATTTTTTTATTATTTTTTATCTTTTTTTTTTTTTTTTTTTTTATTTATTTATTTATTTTTTTTTAATATTAATTAATTTAATTTTATATACCCTTTTACTTAACCACACTGTGACAGACAAGACCAGGGGACAGAGAAAACAAGAGAGAGAAAGAAGAAAGGAGAAAAAAAAAAAAAAAAAAAAAAAAAAGGTTGTGGGGAAAGTCAACAAAGGGGAAGAGAGAGAGAGAAAAAAGGAGAATGGGGGATAGAGAGAGAGAAAAAAAAAAAAAAACAGACAATTTGCTTCAATACCTGCTGACAAAAAGAGAAAACAACCGAAGACACAACATCAAAGAGACTGCAGCAACAACCAACATCTGTATAAATCACAATAAATTCTAGATGTTAAATGTTATTGAGCAGCACACATAACTAATATTACAAAATAAGTTTTGAAGCAACAGCAGATCAAGACAATGTGTGTCTGTGAGCACCTGTTTTTACACCAATGTGAATGCTTGAGTGTACACCTGTGTGTGTGAGCGCGCTTGTGTTCATAAGGTTCCTCCATGTAAATGTTTAATAGTGTGTGTGGGGAACAACAGCCCCATCCCGCAAGGCATGAAGCAGGCACGGAAAAGACACGCAGCTCTGCTTTTGCAGCGTTTGAGGTAGATGTCCTGCAGAGAGGGGAGGGCAGAACCAGAGATGCACTCAGCTAAGCGCACGACTCTCTGCAGAGCTTTGCAGTCCTGATTTGTGGCGTTACTATACCACACTGAGATGCACTGAGTCAATACACTTTCTATGGCCCCTGAATAAAAAGTTTTCAGGATTGCTGGTGAGACCCTGAATTTCCTCAGCTGTCGCAGATGGTACAGTCTTTGCCTGGCTTTCTTGACCTGTGTTTGAATGTGTGCAGTCCAAGTCTGGTCCTCGGAGATGTTTACACCGAGGTACTTGAAGCTGCTCACCCTCTCCACAGGGGTCCCGCTGATCATAAGAGGAGTGTAGGGCCGCTGCTGTCTCTTCCTGAAGTCTACAATCAGCTCAGAGAGTACCAGGGCACCTTGTCGCAAAAGCGTTGATTTATTGCCCTCATAAAAATCCCACCCAGTAAGTGGCCCAATCCCTCCCACCGTCCATAACTGGACATCTGGTATGTACACCCCCCATCATCTAGATGATGAATTGATTATTCGGTCCGCTGTGTTTAAGGAATTTTTATGACAGTGTGTGTGTGTGTGTGGGGTTCATTGTTATGTGCTTTAAACTTTAAATGGTGAAATTGTGTTAAAGGGTTGTTTTTATTAAAGTGTTTTTCACATTGTGTAAAACGTACAATGATTTTGTTTTTTCTCTACAACACGTCTTGTTGTAGGGAAAACAATGTTAGGCAGAGTTAGAAAATAAAACATTAGATACGTTCTATCGTTTGACAGAGTTAACCTGTTAACTAGCACCAGGACGCCAGCGTCCTCAGAGCTCTTTGTTTGCACACGTCATTGTTTTCAAACAGATAAAGTAAAACAGGACAAAATGAATCTTGACAAACTATATATCATTTTGAAGGTCTAAGCCTCTAGCATCGACGACAGATCGCTGTTTTTCGATAGAAAGCTTATACGGAATGTATTTGCTAAATTTGTGTAAGCAGTACACATCAAAACATGTTTAGGAAACTCGCAGCACATACCGTATTCATCCTGATAACGACTCTCAAATGTATCCACTGCTGTAAATCCTGGTTTCGTTTGAAAGATAAGGGTCCAGTGAACAACATTCCATCGAGCACTTTTAGTCCAAAGAAACAACAACGCTGTAATTTAGATTGTAATCCTTTGTTTACGTCTGATCTCTTGAGGGAGAGCTATTGTTTGTGTCCGTTATGGAACAAACTACGCTCAAAAACAGCGTCTTGGTGGTAAAAAAACAGCACGATTTTGTAGCAGACAATGTCCCAAACAGAATGAAACCATCCAAAAAAAAAAAAGTCAAAGATACACGGAAGATTGTTTATTTGAATTCTGGCGCTCCCTCGCGACGCGCATGACGCACGCTGTGACGCACCTGTCATCTGATGGGGCGTATCTTAGCGATCTTTTAGCACTATAAAAAAAAAAGAAAAAACTTTTTTTTTTTCTTCAGCAGCAGTTTTCATATATGTTTGCGTGTTTTGTGGAGAATGGGCCTGTATCTGTGTGATTAACATCCGTATAGCTGATAATCAGCATCTGATTACTGACTGTTCACAGATATCAGTGTGAATGCAGTCTATATAAAAGTCCATTATAATGTGAATATTGACTATATTGGGCAGCCATCAGTATGATTAGCATATGTATGAATGATCATCAGCAAGTGATTACTAATGTATGAGCAGGGGAGCATCTGTTTGTCAGGAAATCAGTATGTACTTAAGTTATTTTTTTATTATTATTATTGTTTTTTTTTTTCATCACTCAAAAATTATTATTATTGTATTTTTCTAGTGCTCAAATAAATCACTTATACGATGTCTAAGATTCTGTCTACTGTTTTATAATTGAAAAACTGCAGTGGCATGTATAAAGACTAATAGTTTGTAGTAGAACCCTTCAACAATTTGGTAAATATTTTTCCTCAAACGGGGGGGGGGGGGGGTAGGACTAGAAAAATGTCTGCAGGAATCTCATTTTTCATGGTATCTTCTTCAGATTTGAAATATAAACTCATGAGACATGTGACTTTCAGCCCATTACTTTTCTGGATTTCTCCAGGATTTATTTCATGTATTTTTATATGAATATTTAAAAAAATTCAGTGTGGTACAATTTTTATCAAGGCACTTCAGTGTCTATAACTTTTTATATTTTTGAGCATCATCAACTCTGGATGATGGATAGTAAAGGTCAAAGGGTCTTCTTTCCAAAAACACCACAATTGTGTGTGTGGCACACTGAAGTCAGGAACTGTTACCATTTTAAGTTAGTTAGTCATTTTCAGCTGTGATTCCCAATATGGGGGGTGCTAGTTAACAGGTTAAAGAAGTGTTTTATTCACAAAAATGCCGTAAATACTAGAAATTAGTGCCTTATCTTACCGTGTTTGAGAAATAAAAAATAGCAGTCCGTTAAGTAAGATAATAAGGTTTAAAAGTAAAAAAGAGCCTTTAAATAAACGAATATCAGAGGGGTTTTGTTCGTTAAAACAAGGCTATCCTGCAGTAGTCAAAATCTCCTTGTCTGTCAGAGAGAGGGAGGGTACGTTGTGTCAAAAACTTTGATTTATTGCCCTCATAAAAATCCCACCCAGCAAGCCCCCCAATCCCCCCCACCCTCCTGTCATAAAGGCCACCTGTTGTACACCCCATCCACCCCCGCCTCATTTAATGATGAATTGATTATTAGGTCCGCTGTGTTTAAGGAATTTTTATGACTGTTGTGCGTGAGGGCCAATGTTATGTGCTTTAAACTTTAAATGGTGAAATTGTGTTAAAGGGAAGTTTTTATTAAAGTGTTTTTTCACATTGTGTAAAAACGTACAATGATTTATTTTCCCTACAAGACGTCTTGTTGTAGGGAAAAAGCAATGTTAGGCAAAGTTAGAAAATAAAACATTAGTTTTCTTTTTCTATCGTTTGACAGAGTTAAAGAAGGGCTGTTTTGTCCACAAAATAGTAGCAAACACGTACGTTAACACTAGAAATTGGGGTCTTATCTTACCGTGTTTGTGAAATAAGATCATACTGTTTAAAAGTAAAAAAGAGTCTTAAAAATAAACAAGACTATCCAGCAGTTGTCTGTCGTTACAAGTTAGTTTGACAGAGTTAAAGAAGAACTGTTTTATTCAGAAAAAAGTTGTAAATACAAGAAAAAGGCTTTCTTATCTCACCGTGTTGCGACCATATGTTTTAAAAGTATAAAAAAGAACCTTTAAATAAACGAACGCCGTTAAAACGAAGTTATCATGCTCTATTCTGTCCTTACAAGCTAGTCAGGACAGAAAAAAACGTAAAGACAAAGAATCCACGTGTGGCTAGCGCTGATCCGAGACTTCGTCCGCTCTCCGTCCATGTCAAACTCCAAATGACGAGCGGAGACCCGGGTGACCAAACCACGCCTACGACCAACCCCCCTAACACGTGTGAGGCGATAGCCCCCGGATGTAACGACGGGGTTTAAAAAGATTTAAAATAATTAAAGTATGTTTTAACGTTAGAACGTGCGTTATTTTAATAAATCTATACCCGTTCTTTAATTAATGAAAACCTTCTCACTTTTAAAACTGTTTATTCTTTTAAAACTCTAGTTCATAGGAAAAACGTTCTTTATTTTATCTTATTTAGTTATTCACAAATGATTCCTTTACTCTAGTGTTTATGTCAAGTTAAGATATAACAGACTCTTTAAAATTAACTTATACATGTTTTTTTCCGTTTAACCAAACAACTCTAATGCGTAGGAAAAAAAGTTGTTTATTTTATTTTATTTGCTTAATTCGTCTATTTCTTAAATAGATATGTGTTTTTGTCTTTTGAAAATTAGCTTATACAAGTTGTCTTTTAAACAAAAAATCACTAATACACATAGGCCTTTATTTTTATTTAATTATTCGTACTTAATTCAGTCACCCCTATTATTTACTCTCTGATTTTTGTTAAACTTAAGACATCAGGCTATGATGGGGCGGTATAGATTGAACTACGCAAGAGTCCTTTTAAACATAACCTCTGTATTGTTTTATTTTACACGTTGATTTTGTCAATCTTAACTTCTAGCATGTTAAAACGCGCGTAAAAATATCTGACAGGACCGAGCAGTGTAATAAAATCAGCAGGATTTTCTCTTTGATTTTCCGTCCGTAAGGTCCGAGCCGGCGTTATCTATTAATTGAGACAAACAACAAAGAAATGCAAACACCTCGTGCGCGACGCGAGACCTGGATACCCGTCCTTATGTTGTAACAGTTTAGCAATCTAATTAGTTTTTGAGGGGGTCTGCCATCATAAATTTTGTTAGAAGATTAGTTTAAAAGCCGTAGATCAAAGGACAGCCATCGCATCAATTTTATGACGTACACCTGCGTGTGTGAACTCTGTCAAAAGTTCGTTGGAATGGTTCACTGGATGGACACACACACACACACACACACACACACACACACACACACACACTCACTCACTCACTCCTACATTTAAACATTTAGACTTTTACAAATGAAAAACTTTTTAGAAGTTTATCTAATGAAAAACAGGTTGATTAAACAACGATATGACATTTGTTTTAACAAATACATTTTTAGATCTTTCAAACCTAAAACCATGAAGCTCTAAACAAACCAAAGATTAGAAGTAGTCAAACGATCCTCTGATGAACACAAGACGGTTACAGAGACTTTCTTTACGAATTAGCCCTAAATTAGACTAAAAATGAGGTGTGGTGAGGGTGTTTGCAACAAAAGTAGTTCTTAAACAAGCTGCAACAAATGTCTCACAGAATCTTTACGACAGATTAGACTTTCTTGCTCACTTTAAAAATGGTTTTATTAAACGTGTGTTTAAATGCAGCATGTTTATTTTTACACTATAATGGTTTATTTTATTAAAATAAAAACAACTGGTCTATATAGTTTTATTTTTTACTAAGATTTGATCAAATAACTGATATAAGAAACATGCAAATATACGATAAGTCCATCTTATCATCCCCAAACTGATGTGTCTGACGGTTTGTGACAAATATCTTTGACTTTTGACTGATACAGACTTTAAGATGTTAAGTTATTGTAAATTATCATACGTTTTAAATGTGTAAATCGTATATGTTGTTTTTACTTTTTGTTGTTAAGAAATGTTTTCATTTTAATCTAGCCTGTATAAGAACAAATATACATTTTCACTTAAAACTTCTCTGTAAAATAATTACACCTACAGACATGTTTAAAAAGTTTTAAACATATTCTGGGTCGCTAAAGCAAGTCATGATGTCTATGGTCTTCAAATTAAACTTTAGTTTTATTCTTTAAAATAGCCTGATGATAATGAAGCCCAGTGTTTTTCTCACACGAGTAGATAACTCTGCGGATGTGTTTGTGACAAACACGTCATTTTTCAAATGTATGACTGAACTTTTCTCATTTGACAGACCGTGATGTTTAACAGTCGGAGGGAATACATGTTGTTTTCATGAAACCTTTAACGATGTAAATTTCTCACCTAGAACACAAAACATGTACATTTTGACTATTTGACTCTTTTTGTAAGTAGCATGGCATTTGAAATGGTTTACCAAAAAATTAAAGCAGCGTATGTGTTTTCAACATGAAAGAGTTGTACAAGGCTATTTCAACTATCATCATCGTTTCTTTTTGATCCTAACAAACTGGTAATGAATTTCTATGACAGGTTTCCCATACTATATGCGTAAATAGCTGTGCTACAACATTTATGATTATTTTTTGAATACCAACAGACTTTTGTTAGCGATGTGGCACATCTAAGATATTTATTTTAGTGCAAACTGTCCACACGAAAAACAGGTATTGCTGTCTTACCCTTAAAACTATTACAACTGAAACTATTGCACTGAAAGCTGTACATTCATTTAAGTTTGAGCATGTTAAAATTCCACGCTCTTGTAAAGAGCATTGATACATTTCATCCACAATCATTCAAGAGACAAAATCACTAAGTATAGCAAGACAAGAAAATGTGTATAAAGCAGATAGAACCTAAACAGTTGTGCAAGTTTATTAAACGCTGATTTGTAAAGGATATTTTTTACCCGCAGGATTTAGTCATCTTGCTCAGATAGCAGACGACACAATTCACATTTTGTTTCTATGTCTGTATTGTTTTAAGACTCCTCTACAAGATCATGCTAATCCTTGCATGGGAAAGCGTGCATGACGAGTGCATACTTAATCATTTAAGAAAATCATTGAACATTTGACTGAACTTTTTTTTATTTTTTTTTTTTATTATTATTTTGACAAACCGCCAATTCAAATTACTTCCCTCCGCAGAATCTTTTTCAACACCACGACATTAAAGTTATTATCATTATCAGTCACTATCGCCAGCTTCTGTGGCTCAAATTAAGCGTCATCTCTGGTGTGCGTAAGCATGTACAATGGGCGCATGCGGTAAACATCTTTGTCAGTCCAATTATCATATTTGTTAGATGTAATGTAAACAATATTATGATAACTATGATGTTCCATGTTTTTGTAAAGGTTATAGAAACAATTCAAACATAATCTTTACATAGGAATTATCTTTGCTCAAAGCGAATTGACTAAAATCATTGAATTACAAAATGCAAAAGTGTATACATCATTTAAGAAAAAGCGCTATAATGCATACAGAAATCCCCCTCTCAATCTATTGTGACCGATCACGATTATGTATGAAGCGGTTCACATTTTGGTTGTCGGAATGCATAAGTCGTTACTATGACTGTGATGTAGGTGAGGCCTTCTCTCCGAGACCCATCAGTATACAAAATTAAGAAAAACTTCTTGAGAGTGTTTGACTAAGTCGCTATGGTTTAGCGGTTAGGATCAAATCAGATCCCATATGGTCTAGCGGTTAGGATACCTGGTTTTCACCCAGGTGACCCGGGTTCAACTCCCGGTATGGGAAGTAATGTTTTGGGGTGAGTCGTGATCTAAGGGTTAGAGAGTCGGACTCGTAATCCGAAGGTAATGTTCACGGCGGGTGTGTGTGGAGGGGTGTGTGGGTGTGTATGTGTGTGTGTGTATCCACTGCTGGGTGTGCGTGTGTGTTCACTGCCGGGGGTGTGTGGGCACTTTGGAGGAGGATTAAATGCAGAGCACGAATTCCGAGTATGGTTCATCATACCTGGTAGCATGTCACTTTCACTTCATTTTGTTTAAGAAGTGTAAACAAAACTGTGCAGTTGGGGACACTTAATTTCTAGCGATTAGCGTAAATTTGATTTCACAGATACTATTTAAACTAAACTTAGCTAGACAATGACAACTCCGAATTCAATAATGAAATACCTTTAACTGAAAATTGTGTGTTTAATCTTATTGCTATACATTACTGACACTCTAGCCTCCAACTTGATACTGTTAAGTGCTTTGACACAATCTGTATTGTTAAACGCGCTATATAAATAAAGGTGACTTGATTTGTTTAGGTCAATTATCTATCTATTTGATGTGAGACACCCATTAAGTTTAGACACGAAAATTAAGGCGTTCTGTTTTACCAACTGAAACATATCTAACCATCGGGGTCAAAGTTACATATTCACTAAGTTTGAGATTGTACACAGTATTGAAAAGGCTACAGAACAAAATATCAAGGATTTATTTATTTATGTTTTGTAGCTCAAGAGAGCAAGTCACTAAGAAAACTATCATATGAATACAGAAAATCCGCTCACGAGCATCTGGGGCATATTTTTGTAAATACTGTTTTAAATTAGTTTTTTCTTACATCTAGAACTCTTGTTCAGATGTAACACACATGATGGGCACGTTTTATTCGTCGTACTCATTTCTTTCAACATTACCGCTTGAGATTAAATCCTAGGTAATGTGAACGCAATTAAGAAACACATCAATATACCCTTTGAAAAGATTATAGACACAGTCGTTTATACAGGAAATATGTTTACACAGCAGAAACATGTAACGTCATAACAAAGGCCTAATACTGTCTCTTCTAAATATATTGTTAAAGTTGCTTTTGATGGCCTGCCCCACTAGATGATACCGGGCTATGCATTTCATTGTTTTTAGATGAAAACTATTCTCAGAAACTGGTCAAACATTATAAGATAATAAAAGGGTAGTCCTTCTACAAGAGATTGTTTTAACAGAGATTGTGACGTATACTGTAGAGTTTTTTTTTTTTTTTCGGGTCTGTCTACAAAGAGGCCACGAGACACAACCCCCTCGATCTTACTATTTCTCTGTTACGTGTATATCTAATTCATTTAGAACACAAAGTTGCACGCTACAAGTTGAAGATAGTGTGGAAACAGTATTTCTTTGCACACGTCTCTAAACATGCCCATAATAAATAAATCACAGATGTCATGTAGTTAATTCATTGAAAGGTGCATGTTTTTTTAACCGTTTTAGACGGTCTGCACCGCCACAGACACGGGTTTTAAGAATTCATCTGACTTTGATCCTGGGGAAACAGCGGCTGTGTGTTGTCATGATTGTCTTCAGAATTGAACCGCTTTTATTTAAACGATGCTGCATGAAGTTACTGTATTCAACAGCACAGTCCCTTGAAATATTGCGGTTTAGCTTTTTTTCCCTTCTAAACATGTATTTAGCTTAAATATTAGATGTCATAACTGTTGTTGAATTTATAACATATATTTCACCAAACCTAGAGGACTGAAAATAGGTTTAGCATAAGACCGCATTTCAGCCGTTAGCCTGAAAATGCAAGACAACTGAGATTTAATTACTGAGATAATCTACAGAATGTGAAACAAGCTCACAGTTACATTAGAGTTTTGGATTCTAGTTTATGTTGAATATTGTATGTTACTGTTTCAGAGGTTTAACGACTCATTACTTGAAGACTGTACTGTATAAATTACAAAGTTTTCCACCGTAGTAGGCCGAGTCTGAAACCAGGCCTGTAGAAAGAATAAACCAGCCTTATAAACTCACTGATTTGTTTAACAACTTTAAAATATAATCTGCACGAGCGATACGCTCTTTAAAATCGATAGTGCGCAAAACATATGTAAAAGGACGGATAACATATTAACGTGATGTTTTAGTTTCTTACACAACAGAGCATTAAAATATTATAAAATAAATTTATTAAATTTTAATATAAAAGATAATACCCTGTTAACAATGTAGATGCTTTTATTATGAAAGCGCACAAAGAACCGCTGAAGCACGTACTGTTTGTTAACACGGTATGAATTGAAATAATAGACTACCATAAGCTTATTTACACTGCGCTGAATGTAAAGCTCTTAAACAGAAACATTAAAACATTTCAAACCTGTCAAACAACCGCTTCAATACATTCCTCTTATGAAAACGTTTAAAATAGAATACTGTCAAACAGAACCTTGTCTGCAAGTTCCCGACGTGTAAATTGCTTGAAAACGCTCGAATCTACGCATTTCACAGTACATACACAGATACGCGTTTTCTTTTGCGTATGTCTCTAAACAACAGCTAGGTAAATGACTTACGTCATTTTAAGGCGCCTAGTGTCTTTTTTTTTTATTTATTTTGACACCAGCGTTTTAGACGTCTGTCTTTTAAATCTGACCCTGATGTCTCGATATCTTGCACTTCTTTTTTATGAAAACGTGCGGTAAGCAGTTTTGTCCTCATCTGCAGTATACCGAAGCGTTTTAATACGTCATAAATCCCAATAGTTAGATAGCAAATGCGACTGTTTATTACTGAGGTAAGTCACAGCAGAGTTGCATTCTAGTTTTATATTTAACATTTTTCATCTACCTACATGTTTAACGACGCTACCGTTGTGAGATATAAAGTACAAAGTTTTTTCATAGTGTTAAGCTTTGAAACCAGAACGATTTTCCATGACTTTGTGCGCTCTTTCTGTATGAATTTGTTTACCGCAGTTTCACCGTCCTTATCTTATCTTCCACCGCCTAAATGTATTTGTTAGGCCTTACGTTTGTTAGTTTTTGCTGTTCATATAAGTTTCTACGAATTTGTTTGATTCAATAAAATATCGTGTCTTCATTTGAGACATTTATGTCACATTATACTCATGCCGGGTATTGCTCCATCCCACTGGAAATTGTACCAAATTTTTTCATCCATAATAAAGTTTCTCCAAATTTGATTGTAGAAGTATGTCCAGTCTATGGCGGGCAAAAGCAGGCAGGAGCATTCGGGTGTATATTCATCGTAAGATTCCAAAACGTAGAGTTTCACACTCTGCAACTCTCTGTCAAACACAAATCTCCCCACACGATCACAAGACACAGTGAAATCTTGTTTCACAATATCTTCATCTTCAACGAGAACCTTTCTTAGGCTCTTCCCTTGATTTTTCCTCGGTGCTAAAGTCAACTCCTCTCTCATTTCAATAGAACTTTTTGGTGGTGTTACACACATCATTCTTCTAGATGTTTCAGGACTGTTTGGAACAACACCAGCCATCGTAACAGGAGTCTACAATGCCTTCTCCGGTTAACTTTGTGGCCGAATACCAAATTTTGAACGTAAGTAGGGCCTGTGGGTGTGAAAAAACAAGGATGTGGTGCCTTCAGTAGTCATAAACATCGGATGCTTTGATACATTCGGTGAGATTATTACCTCTTAAACAATCTTATGTTTTCTTGCGAACAAGTCATTAAAATGATCTTGCTGGTAAATCCACCCTGTTTAATTTAATAATGTACAAAACAGCCAAGAACTCACATATCCTGTAAAATGTTAATTGTATTATTATTAATCTTAAATGCTTCCGAATGCTACATGGATATTTCAAGATCAAATATTTTCAAAGAGCCTTGTGCTGCATTCTATATTCACACACGTTACCCCAAAATTTTGTTAAATACTTAATTTAATCAAACAAATTCGCATAAATATTGACGAATATGAACAAAGAGAAGCCAAGAATCCAAAGAGGTCGCTAACTTTACAGCGCTACTGTTTGCAAAAAAATTTTGAATCCGTGATATGTGAAATTATTGAAACGCAGGTCAATTTCATTTTACACAAAAACGTATTGGCCGTCAGAGATTTTCTTTGCTGGCTAGACCATTGTGTGTAACTGTGATTTGAACATTTTCTTCACTAATTCAATGTATGTTCATCGATATATTGTTGAAATAAAAGGATGTCTCAACTTCATAAAAATGTCTTTATTTAAAATGTAACGTTACAGATAACAAGTTTTCTTTTTAATTAATTTAATGATATTTAATAAGAAATATGTATTACGTATAATGTGACATAAATGTCTCAAATGAAGACACGATATTTTATTGAATCAAACAAATTCGTAGAAACTTATATGAACAGCAAAAACTAACAAACGTAAGGCCTAACAAATACATTTAGGCGGTGGAAGATAAGATAAGGACGGTGAAACTGCGGTAAACAAATTCATACAGAAAGAGCGCACAAAGTCATGGAAAATCGTTCTGGTTTCAAAGCTTAACACTATGAAAAAACTTTGTACTTTATATCTCACAACGGTAGCGTCGTTAAACATGTAGGTAGATGAAAAATGTTAAATATAAAACTAGAATGCAACTCTGCTGTGACTTACCTCAGTAATAAACAGTCGCATTTGCTATCTAACTATTGGGATTTATGACGTATTAAAACGCTTCGGTATACTGCAGATGAGGACAAAACTGCTTACCGCACGTTTTCATAAAAAAGAAGTGCAAAATATCGAGACATCAGGGTCAGATTTAAAAGACAGACGTCTAAAACGCTGGTGTCAAAATAAATAAAAAAAAAAGACACTAGGCGCCTTAAAATGACGTAAGTCATTTACCTAGCTGTTGTTTAGAGACATACGCAAAAGAAAACGCGTATCTGTGTATGTACTGTGAAATGCGTAGATTCGAGCGTTTTCAAGCAATTTACACGTCGGGAACTTGCAGACAAGGTTCTGTTTGACAGTATTCTATTTTAAACGTTTTCATAAGAGGAATGTATTGAAGCGGTTGTTTGACAGGTTTGAAATGTTTTAATGTTTCTGTTTAAGAGCTTTACATTCAGCGCAGTGTAAATAAGCTTATGGTAGTCTATTATTTCAATTCATACCGTGTTAACAAACAGTACGTGCTTCAGCGGTTCTTTGTGCGCTTTCATAATAAAAGCATCTACATTGTTAACAGATTATCTTTTATATTAAAATTTATTTTATAATATTTTAATGCTCTGTTGTGTAAGAAACTAAAACATCACGTTAATATGTTATCCGTCCTTTTACATATGTTTTGCGCACTATCGATTTTAAAGAGCGTATCGCTCGTGCAGATTATATTTTAAAGTTGTTAAACAAATCAGTGAGTTTATAAGGCTGGTTTATTCTTTCTACAGGCCTGGTTTCAGACTCGGCCTACTACGGTGGAAAACTTTGTAATTTATACAGTACAGTCTTCAAGTAATGAGTCGTTAAACCTCTGAAACAGTAACATACAATATTCAACAAACTAGAATCCAAAACTCTAATGTAACTGTGAGCTTGTTTCACATTCTGTAGATTATCTCAGTAATTAAATCTCAGTTGTCTTGCATTTTCAGGCTAACGGCTGAAATGCGGTCTTATGCTAAACCTATTTTCAGTCCTCTAGGTTTGGTGAAATATATGTTATAAATTCAACAACAGTTATGACATCTAATATTTAAGCTAAATACATGTTTAGAAGGGAAAAAAAGCTAAACCGCAATATTTCAAGGGACTGTGCTGTTGAATACAGTAACTTCATGCAGCATCGTTTAAATAAAAGCGGTTCAATTCTGAAGACAATCATGACAACACACAGCCGCTGTTTCCCCAGGATCAAAGTCAGATGAATTCTTAAAACCCGTGTCTGTGGCGGTTAAAAAAACATGCACCTTTCAATGAATTAACTACATGACATCTGTGATTTATTTATTATGGGCATGTTTAGAGACGTGTGCAAAGAAATACTGTTTCCACACTATCTTCAACTTGTAGCGTGCAACTTTGTGTTCTAAATGAATTAGATATACACGTAACAGAGAAATAGTAAGATCGAGGGGGTTGTGTCTCGTGGCCTCTTTGTAGACAGACCCGAAGAAAAAAAAAAACTCTACAGTATACGTCACAATCTCTGTTAAAACAATCTCTTGTAGAAGGACTACCCTTTTATTATCTTATAATGTTTGACCAGTTTCTGAGAATAGTTTTCATCTAAAAACAATGAAATGCATAGCCCGGTATCATCTAGCGGGGCAGGCCATCAAAAGCAACTTTAACAATATATTTAGAAGAGACAGTATTAGGCCTTTGTTATGAGGTTACATGTTTCTGCTGTGTAAACATATTTCCTGTATAAACGACTGTGTCTATAATCTTTTCAAAGGGTATATTGATGAGTTTCTTAATTGCGTTCACATTACCTAGGCTTTAATCTCAAGCGGTAATGTTGAAAGAAATGAGTACGACGAATAAAACGTGCCCATCATGTGTGTTACATCTGAACAAGAGTTCTAGATGTAAGAAAAAACTAATTTAAAACAGTATTTACAAAAATATGCCCCAGATGCTCGTGAGCGGATTTTCTGTATTCATATGATAGTTTTCTTAGTGACTTGCTCTCTTGAGCTACAAAACATAAATAAATAAATCCTTGATATTTTGTTCTGTAGCCTTTTCAATACTGTGTACAATCTCAAACTTAGTGAATATGTAACTTTGACCCCGATGGTTAGATATGTTTCAGTTGGTAAAACAGAACGCCTTAATTTTCGTGTCTAAACTTAATGGGTGTCTCACATCAAATAGATAGATAATTGACCTAAACAAATCAAGTCACCTTTATTTATATAGCGCGTTTAACAATACAGATTGTGTCAAAGCACTTAACAGTATCAAGTTGGAGGCTAGAGTGTCAGTAATGTATAGCAATAAGATTAAACACACAATTTTCAGTTAAAGGTATTTCATTATTGAATTCGGAGTTGTCATTGTCTAGCTAAGTTTAGTTTAAATAGTATCTGTGAAATCAAATTTACGCTAATCGCTAGAAATTAAGTGTCCCCAACTGCACAGTTTTGTTTTCACTTCTTAAACAAAATGAAGTGAAAGTGACATGCTACCAGGTATGATGAACCATACTCGGAATTCGTGCTCTGCATTTAACCCTCCTCCAAAGTGCCCACACACCCCCGGCAGTGAACACACACGCACACCCAGCAGTGGATACACACACACACATACACACCCACACACCCCTCCACACACACCCGCCGTGAACATTACCTTCGGATTACGAGTCCGACTCTCTAACCCTTAGATCACGACTCACCCCAAAACATTACTTCCCATACCAGGAGTTGAACCCGGGTCACCTGGGTGAAAACCAGGTATCCTAACCGCTAGACCATATGGGATCTGATTTGATCCTAACCGCTAAACCATAGCGACTTAGTCAAACACTCTCAAGAAGTTTTTCTTAATTTTGTATACTGATGGGTCTCGGAGAGAAGGCCTCACCTACATCACAGTCATAGTAACGACTTATGCATTCTGACAACCAAAATGTGAACCGCTTCATACATAATCGTGATCGGTCACAATAGATTGAGAGGGGGATTTCTGTATGCATTATAGCGCTTTTTCTTAAATGATGTATACACTTTTGCATTTTGTAATTCAATGATTTTAGTCAATTCGCTTTGAGCAAAGATAATTCCTATGTAAAGATTATGTTTGAATTGTTTCTATAACCTTTACAAAAACATGGAACATCATAGTTATCATAATATTGTTTACATTACATCTAACAAATATGATAATTGGACTGACAAAGATGTTTACCGCATGCGCCCATTGTACATGCTTACGCACACCAGAGATGTCGCTTAATTTGAGCCACAGAAGCTGGCGATAGTGACTGATAATGATAATAACTTTAATGTCGTGGTGTTGAAAAAGATTCTGCGGAGGGAAGTAATTTGAATTGGCGGTTTGTCAAAATAATAAAAAAAAAAAAAAAAAAAAAAAAGTTCAGTCAAATGTTCAATGATTTTCTTAAATGATTAAGTATGCACTCGTCATGCACGCTTTCCCATGCAAGGATTAGCATGATCTTGTAGAGGAGTCTTAAAACAATACAGACATAGAAACAAAATGTGAATTGTGTCGTCTGCTATCTGAGCAAGATGACTAAATCCTGCGGGTAAAAAATATCCTTTACAAATCAGCGTTTAATAAACTTGCACAACTGTTTAGGTTCTATCTGCTTTATACACATTTTCTTGTCTTGCTATACTTAGTGATTTTGTCTCTTGAATGATTGTGGATGAAATGTATCAATGCTCTTTACAAGAGCGTGGAATTTTAACATGCTCAAACTTAAATGAATGTACAGCTTTCAGTGCAATAGTTTCAGTTGTAATAGTTTTAAGGGTAAGACAGCAATACCTGTTTTTCGTGTGGACAGTTTGCACTAAAATAAATATCTTAGATGTGCCACATCGCTAACAAAAGTCTGTTGGTATTCAAAAAATAATCATAAATGTTGTAGCACAGCTATTTACGCATATAGTATGGGAAACCTGTCATAGAAATTCATTACCAGTTTGTTAGGATCAAAAAGAAACGATGATGATAGTTGAAATAGCCTTGTACAACTCTTTCATGTTGAAAACACATACGCTGCTTTAATTTTTTGGTAAACCATTTCAAATGCCATGCTACTTACAAAAAGAGTCAAATAGTCAAAATGTACATGTTTTGTGTTCTAGGTGAGAAATTTACATCGTTAAAGGTTTCATGAAAACAACATGTATTCCCTCCGACTGTTAAACATCACGGTCTGTCAAATGAGAAAAGTTCAGTCATACATTTGAAAAATGACGTGTTTGTCACAAACACATCCGCAGAGTTATCTACTCGTGTGAGAAAAACACTGGGCTTCATTATCATCAGGCTATTTTAAAGAATAAAACTAAAGTTTAATTTGAAGACCATAGACATCATGACTTGCTTTAGCGACTCAGAATATGTTTAAAACTTTTTAAACATGTCTGTAGGTGTAATTATTTTACAGAGAAGTTTTAAGTGAAAATGTATATTTGTTCTTATACAGGCTAGATTAAAATGAAAACATTTCTTAACAACAAAAAGTAAAAACAACATATACGATTTACACATTTAAAACGTATGATAATTTACAATAACTTAACATCTTAAAGTCTGTATCAGTCAAAAGTCAAAGATATTTGTCACAAACCGTCAGACACATCAGTTTGGGGATGATAAGATGGACTTATCGTATATTTGCATGTTTCTTATATCAGTTATTTGATCAAATCTTAGTAAAAAATAAAACTATATAGACCAGTTGTTTTTATTTTAATAAAATAAACCATTATAGTGTAAAAATAAACATGCTGCATTTAAACACACGTTTAATAAAACCATTTTTAAAGTGAGCAAGAAAGTCTAATCTGTCGTAAAGATTCTGTGAGACATTTGTTGCAGCTTGTTTAAGAACTACTTTTGTTGCAAACACCCTCACCACACCTCATTTTTAGTCTAATTTAGGGCTAATTCGTAAAGAAAGTCTCTGTAACCGTCTTGTGTTCATCAGAGGATCGTTTGACTACTTCTAATCTTTGGTTTGTTTAGAGCTTCATGGTTTTAGGTTTGAAAGATCTAAAAATGTATTTGTTAAAACAAATGTCATATCGTTGTTTAATCAACCTGTTTTTCATTAGATAAACTTCTAAAAAGTTTTTCATTTGTAAAAGTCTAAATGTTTAAATGTAGGAGTGAGTGAGTGAGTGTGTGTGTGTGTGTGTGTGTGTGTGTGTGTCCATCCAGTGAACCATTCCAACGAACTTTTGACAGAGTTCACACACGCAGGTGTACGTCATAAAATTGATGCGATGGCTGTCCTTTGATCTACGGCTTTTAAACTAATCTTCTAACAAAATTTACGATGGCAGACCCCCTCAAAAACTAATTAGATTGCTAAACTGTTACAACATAAGGACGGGTATCCAGGTCTCGCGTCGCGCACGAGGTGTTTGCATTTCTTTGTTGTTTGTCTCAATTAATAGATAACGCCGGCTCGGACCTTACGGACGGAAAATCAAAGAGAAAATCCTGCTGATTTTATTACACTGCTCGGTCCTGTCAGATATTTTTACGCGCGTTTTAACATGCTAGAAGTTAAGATTGACAAAATCAACGTGTAAAATAAAACAATACAGAGGTTATGTTTAAAAGGACTCTTGCGTAGTTCAATCTATACCGCCCCATCATAGCCTGATGTCTTAAGTTTAACAAAAATCAGAGAGTAAATAATAGGGGTGACTGAATTAAGTACGAATAATTAAATAAAAATAAAGGCCTATGTGTATTAGTGATTTTTTGTTTAAAAGACAACTTGTATAAGCTAATTTTCAAAAGACAAAAACACATATCTATTTAAGAAATAGACGAATTAAGCAAATAAAATAAAATAAACAACGTTTTTTCCTACGCATTAGAGTTGTTTGGTTAAACGGAAAAAAACATGTATAAGTTAATTTTAAAGAGTCTGTTATATCTTAACTTGACATAAACACTAGAGTAAAGGAATCATTTGTGAATAACTAAATAAGATAAAATAAAGAACGTTTTTCCTATGAACTAGAGTTTTAAAAGAATAAACAGTTTTAAAAGTGAGAAGGTTTTCATTAATTAAAGAACGGGTATAGATTTATTAAAATAACGCACGTTCTAACGTTAAAACATACTTTAATTATTTTAAATCTTTTTAAACCCCGTCGTTACATCCGGGGGCTATTGCCTCACACGTGTTAGGGGGGTTGGTCGTAGGCGTGGTTTGGTCACCCGGGTCTCCGCTCGTCATTTGGAGTTTGACATGGACGGAGAGCGGACGAAGTCTCGGATCAGCGCTAGCCACACGTGGATTCTTTGTCTTTACGTTTTTTTCTGTCCTGACTAGCTTGTAAGGACAGAATAGAGCATGATAACTTCGTTTTAACGGCGTTCGTTTATTTAAAGGTTCTTTTTTATACTTTTAAAACATATGGTCGCAACACGGTGAGATAAGAAAGCCTTTTTCTTGTATTTACAACTTTTTTCTGAATAAAACAGTTCTTCTTTAACTCTGTCAAACTAACTTGTAACGACAGACAACTGCTGGATAGTCTTGTTTATTTTTAAGACTCTTTTTTACTTTTAAACAGTATGATCTTATTTCACAAACACGGTAAGATAAGACCCCAATTTCTAGTGTTAACGTACGTGTTTGCTACTATTTTGTGGACAAAACAGCCCTTCTTTAACTCTGTCAAACGATAGAAAAAGAAAACTAATGTTTTATTTTCTAACTTTGCCTAACATTGCTTTTTCCCTACAACAAGACGTCTTGTAGGGAAAATAAATCATTGTACGTTTTTACACAATGTGAAAAAACACCTTAATAAAAACTTCCCTTTAACACAATTTCACCATTTAAAGTTTAAAGCACATAACATTGGCCCTCACGCACAACAGTCATAAAAATTCCTTAAACACAGCGGACCTAATAATCAATTCATCATTAAATGAGGCGGGGGTGGATGGGGTGTACAACAGGTGGCCTTTATGACAGGAGGGTGGGGGGATTGGGGGGCTTGCTGGGTGGGATTTTTATGAGGGCAATAAATCAAAGTTTTTGACACAACGTACCCTCCCTCTCTCTTCTGTCGTTACAAGTTAGTTTGACAGAGTTAAAGAAGAACTGTTTTATTCAGAAAAAAGCTGTAAATACTAGAAAAAAGGCTGTCTTATCTTACCGTGTTGCGAAATAAGACCATACGTTTTAAAAGTAAAAAAGGGCCTTAAAAATAAATGAATATCGTTAAAACAAGGCTATCCTGCAGTAGTCTGTCGCTGCAAGTTAGACAAGTTAGTCACGATAGAAAGACAAAGAATCCCCGTGTGTCTAGCGCTGATCCGTCAGACAACCGCTCTCTGTAGCTGCCAAACTCCAAATGAGAGCCTGGAACTCCGGGTGTCCATACCATGCCTACGGCCGTCCCCTAACACGTGTGAGGCGATAGCCCCCGGATGTAACGCCGGTTTAAAAAAGACGAATTGAGTGTGATATAGCATCACCTAGACACAAAATACTCACGTAGGTTTTACGAAATTGAAAGAAAAAACATAATTATTCTGCATCAATGGCCGAGGCACCGTCACCTAAAACTCCCGAGAAGACCGTTGAGGGCGTTATGGACGATCTCACACTGGCGCCTAGGAAGATGAAACACGGGCCGTGTCTGTCCAGCTTCCTCCACGAACCTTTGGATAACGTTAAGCGGGAGTTTCATTTATCCGGTAAACGCATATGCTGTTATAACTTTGACAAGATCAACAGAGATGTGCGGTTGAGTACCGTGGACAGTGATGAAAGGTTCACCTACGACACGTGCGATGACCCCGAGTTGTTTTTCAGCGTAAAAGACTGGAGTTTATTTTACAACTATGTTTGGCGTGATTTAAAAGACGGCTGCGACGAACCTCTATTTATAGGGGAATGGAACGGCATCACTCCTGGAATGCGTTACAGGGTATTAAGGGACCACGTTAACAAACACGCCGACGATTACATTTATATACTTTGTAGCGATAGCACCAATGGTCTCCCTGAACGGATATGGCCAATATCTGAAGAGGAACACCTCAAATACTATAGCATTAAATTATTGTTTCGCTGGAAATATGTGCCGGCGTTAGAAGATATATTTGGAAAGATCGACAAGTTGTTTAAATGGTGCGAAGCATTTGACAGATAAAATAGCATAAAGGTGAAACTGTTTCATCCTGAATGGTGCGTACCCAGCAGGAGAGGTGTTCATGTAGCACCGCCCACATACTATAGCCATTAAATATAAGCCGTCAGGACTCTCGGAGATAATACACTTCAGCAGCTAAAGACATCAACATGACCCAAGAAAGCATTTCAACATATCCTAGTCTTGTATGCGACGACAACGCAACCGATGCGGTGCATTCTACGGACAACATTATATGGCTGAACAAACTTTGTACGGAATTGGGATATCATAACCTTGCATTCCTGGCGAAGTACTGACCGTCTCAAACGTCTGATTCTATAGCCGCATCGGGTGTGTCGGCGTAACCGGACATAAAATCATTAAAGCAGCTGTCGGGATCATTCTGGAACATCTGGTTGACAGACGGTTAAAAGATAATTGTTACGGCTGTGAGACGGAACATCCGTCCCAAACGCAACATTCATGCCTCTATGAGGCCCCTGCATACTACTTTCTGGGGTGTTTTGAAGAACTGAGGGATAAAGTCTGTAAACACGATCTGAAACACATTCTCGCCCGTACCTTGAAACTGTTCGGGTTAGCGCCGCATATCCAGAGAATTCAGGGTGTTGTCGATGGTTTTCTGTGCGACCTCAGAGATGAGATGTACATAGTGGGCGGATTGGCCGAGCTCAGGACGAAATTTGTGGACGAAACCTGTGAACAGGCTGTTTAAGACGCAGTTGACGCCTGGAAGAAAAGCGCACCTGCGGCCACCGACTAACTCGCCAAGATGGGAAATCTCTGCAAAACAAGCTGTCTGACAAAACTCTTATTTAAATAACAAATTAAGAGAGAAATAATACATTTATTGTATAAGATTGTCGATGATGAGACTGATTTTTATGTGAATAATAACCGTTTAATGAAATTAAAAAAATCAAATGACTGGTACGTCGAATGAGTGGAGTGTTATGACTAATCACTGGATTGCACGCGGGTGTGAGACCCGTACGACTGTTAAAAACATTCTTGAAATTATGCCTGGAACTGAAGAAAGTCTTAAAATAGGTAATATTTTGTGTCTTTGTACTTATGTAACCGATGTATGTGTGATGCTATTGTCGAGAAACGAAACGGTTGACGTGTGTGAAATTATTGATGTATTAGTTGAATATATGATCGAGAAAAATATTGTAATGTGTGTGAAATTCCTTCAATATCTAGACGTTGTGTAACCAATCATGTTTGACTATCGCTTCTACATACGTTGTAAATAAAAAACCCTTGACACTAACAGAGACGTCATTATTTTCTGAAAAAAGCATCGATGTAACATGTCTGAATTAATGAAAAAAGTATACTATAATCCCTCAGATCCTGGATCTTTGGGAGGTAAGGATAGGTTAAAACGAGGCGTGTTACACGAATACGGCGTAACACTGAAGGATAAAGAAGTGACGGATTGGTTAGCGGCTCAGGATGTGTATACATTACACAGAACCGCGCCTGTCAAATACAAACGTAATAGGGTGATGGTGTACGGGAAAGATGCCCAGTTTCAAGCGGATCTGGTTGATATGTCAGCTTATTCGAAAGAAAACGATGATATAAAATTTTTACTGACATGTATAGATGTTTTCAGCAAGTATGCATGGGCTCGCCCGTTAAAAAACAAGACCGGGAAGGAGGTCACGAAAGCTTTCGAATCTATACTCGGAGAAAATCGTGTGCCGCAAAAATTACAAACAGATAAAGGCACCGAATTTTTTAACAAGCATTTCCAGCAACTGATGAAGAAGTATGACATACATCATTTTGCCACGGCGAGCGACGTCAAGGCTTCGGAGGTTGAACGTTTTAATCGGACGCTTCGGGGTAGAATGACTAGGTTTTTAACCGCCATCAATTCAAAGAGTTATTACAACGTGTTACAAGATCTTATAGACGGATATAACGCGAGCTATCATAAAAGTATTAAAATGAGACCCCTGGACGTTCATAAAGAAAACGAAAAGGATGTGTTTAATAATCTGTATGGAAAGATGCGTAAAGATGCACCTGTCTTTAAGTATAAAATCGGTGATCTGGTTAGGGTATCTAAAGTCAGAAATGTGTTTTCTAAGGGGTATGAGCAGAATTACACAGAAGAGTTTTCACTATAGCGGCATGCGTTCCCCGGAATCCACCTGTGTACAGATTACAAGACTATGATGGGGATATTATCGAAGGATGTTTTTATGAGAAAGAATTACAAAAAATAATCGTGAATCAAGATAAGTCGTTTAAAATAGAAAAGATTTTAGACCGAAAAAAGAGAGGTAATCAGATATTCTGTCTTGTGAAATGGGTCGGATGGCCGATTAAATGTTCGTCATGGTTACCGGAACGGTCCATCGTGGATATACAGAAGCCTTAAAGTAACATCAAGAATGTTATAAGAGTCATTCCTGAAAAAGTCACATCATGAGTGAAGATGGATTCTACGTTACCCTTCCTTGCAACGCGTCAATGGACGTATATCCTGACAATCGTATTTCTAATTACAAAACAAGACTAGCCAAAAGTATGAATCTCAAAGGGAGATGGGAGGTCGGTTTGATCGAAATTTATTATCCTATCAGCTGGTTCACGTTTAACGCAGAGGACGCGACATTCGTTATTAACATGAATCCCCCTATACTGGGATATGATGAGAAACAGCACGAAGCGGCTGAGGGAGTGATTATGTATATTAAAGAAAAAAATCTTCAAAACATCTCTAAAGTGTATGATACCTTAAAACCAGGCTATTACGAGGATGTGTTGTTTCTGGTTAGAGAAATAAATGCAAATCTACCTCCTAGAGTGACTATAGGCTACGATCATATCAAAAACAGGATATTTCTAAAAGCACCGTCGAACACCTCTTTAATATTTTATGGAAAGTTGGCTATTATCTTAGGGTTAAAATCGGGGGACGCTCTAGGATCTGTAAAGCAAACGGACAAAAATCATACTGATGACGCGCCTGTAGTGACTTATGCCCCGTATCAGTCTGACATAAGAGGCGGTTTTTATAGCATGTACATATACACGGACATAATTGAATACCAATCAGTCGGTGGGGCTCACGTGCCGCTACTGAGAACCGTACATATAGAGGGATCTTCTAATGACATCGTTAGTGTTAGATTCAATAAGCCGCATTACGCGTCTGTGAATAAATCTGATATTACAGACATATGTATCGAAGTCAAAGATGATCAGAACAAACACGACAGGTGTTGATCGACTATTACTGAGAGGAGGAAATGAATACCGTACAACTAACAGCCGCTATGGATAAAATTACATACGACACGTATTTTTTAGGCGTGCTACCGTGTGATTACCTACCTAAAACACCGTTAAAGGATTTACCCGCCATGGTTATTTTTAATACGGATCCATCGACAGAAGCGGGTCAACACTGGGTGTCCGTATACATAAACAAGGACGGCGTTAGTTGTTTTTTCGACAGCTTTGGCAGAGGACCTAAAAATCCGTCTTTTCCAAACATCGTCCAGGATTTTTTTAAAAACAACTCTATCCTGGTGCAATATTCTAACAAGCGGATTCAAGATTTCACATCGGATGTTTGTGGTCAGCATTGTGTATTTTTTTCTGTACCACATGTCAAAAGGATACGTTTATGAAAATATTGTTAAAATGTATTATGACGATCCGATTAAAAATGATGGCATGGTCGTTCGTTTTGTAAAGAGGCTGAAACCTCGACTCTGTGATACATTTAATTGTATTCAGTGTGTGCAGATCTGTAAATCTCTGTAATACTCCTAGAACAGTTCTATAATGTCATGTTTAATAAATAAAAGCTTTGTAATCACAAAGGTGTGTGTGTGTGTGTGTGTGTGTGTGTGTGTGTGTGTGTGTGTGAGAGTGTGTGTGTGTGTGTGTACGGTGTAAATAAAAAGACAATAACCAGGTAATGAGTCATTTCTTTATTTGATTAACAATGTATCGTTAATACATCATATACATTAATACACATATATATATATTCACAAACAATAATGTTAAAAAGTTAACCACGCGCTAGCATCAAGATCTGGCGAATTAAACACATTTTCATTGGGGGTACGCAACCGTTTTTTCAACAGCGGTGTAATCTTTGGCGGCATCTGCCGGACGTGTGAGGGTGTTTTCCTTTTAAGAGCATCGACCGTAAGTTTAACGTGTGTATTACTTATTGTCGAAAATGGTATGTTTAAAACGGCAAAAGCCTCTAGAAATTCGTTCCATCCCCGAGGTCTGTATTCATCGCGGATCGTATGCGGAGCCGTTATACCTTTAACCAGATCCAATACATGCGAGCCACTGATTATGCGGTCTTTAAACACAAACTCTCCAGAAGCTGTCCATGAAGACAGATGTTTGGCATTAGACATTTTATCCAAAATGTATTTGACGTTTTTTAAACTCCTCCGCGGTATATTGCTTAAGATTTCGTTAACGATCTGGTCCTCTCCATAGTCGTTATTAGACGTAGGGTTAACAGGTGAGCTAAGAGCAGGTGCGTCAGCATCGTGCTTTGGTATTGTAAGAGTTAAAGTATCGCTCTCCAAATCGCCCTGCTTTACTATAGTTAAAAACCTCTGTAAGACGTTGGAATAAAGTTTAACTTTCCCGTGAGGATCTAAATCAGTCCTTTGTAATATATTTCTTATGGCGATATCCAAATCGTTCTCCACAGTTTGTTGAATTGTCTCGCGAACACCCCCCGCCTTTAATTTATTCAGCTGGTTCTGCGGCTTTACATAATGCTTTTCAGCATATTCCATTCCTAATGCTGTCTCGATATTAAACTAGTGATAAAAGGTATAGCTACACTTAACAAGGGTACGAGAAAACCACCTCTCTAATTAATCATCTGTTTTTTTCTCACGACGGTGATCTTTTTACTCGCGGCGTATTTGATCTCATCTTTTCTCTTTTTTAATCTTCGGTACTGGGTGGTATTAGGAGGTATGGTCCCTCGGAGTACGTTAAGAGCTATCTCGCACAACGATAAAATCAGTTGGTCTGATGCCGTCTGTAAAATGACGCGGCGTTGTTTCGGAGATGCCTTATATAATAACTTTAAAAGAGGCAGGTTTTTACAAAGCCTGTCGCTCATTTTCTTTTCTGTATGTACACCACCTGATGATCCGAAAACAGCCCTGATCTGAGACGAAAGCGTTCAGGCGTTTTAGCTTTAAAGTCGATCAAAAGACATCCGAAGGGGTGATTGGTCGCGTCCTGATAACACTCCATAAAATATTTGGTATTACCGGGAAAAATCTGCCGTCCTAAAACCAATATTTGCATAGCGTCTCTGGGGTTCTTGTACAAAATAATATAGTGAGTGTTCAACGTAATAGTTCTACTGGTTTTACCTTGAAAAAACAGATTATGGGTTATCAATATAATGGAAAAAGATTTATGATGTACATATTTTGTGAATGCTCTTGAGATCTCATCGTTTGAATACGCTGTATCCATTAGATCATCACAAATTAAAATAGATTTCTTATTAGAAGGTAATAAATTCTCATCCGTTAACGAATTTGGAATACCTTCAATGAATTTAATAGGAAACAAGGACAAGAGTTCATCATACAAAGGTTGCCAGCATCCGTATAAAAACACAATATTATCAATTTTTACATCAATCATCTTGTTCGCATTACATAATAAATTCTTTACAAAGACAGTTTTCCCAGAGCCTGAAGGACCGGAGATCACCGCAGAGAATGGAAATTGGAACCGGAAGTCAAAAGCTTCTTCAACATCCTGTAATGCGTACATGCTGTCAATAGCCGTAGGGTAAAGTATTGTAGTCTGGGAGCAGCACACGTTTGTCATAAACCACTTTGAAACGTTTCAAAACTGCTCTATTATGCAACGTGAACTTCTTTTTATTACATACAATGGTCTCAGTACGGATGAGCAGGGCTGTAGTGTCACGTGATGTCACATAAGCATGTACCAAACATATCATGCTTTCTAAGGTAACGACTTGTGCGTTCGCAGAATGAAGCGTCACGCGCTTTGCTTTAAGAACCACTTTATTTTTTGCGGTTTTAAAACAGTACGACTTAGGACCTGTTGCTACGAATTCCGTGATGTCATCATCAGGATCGAGTTCGTTAGTCAATTCTCCGAGATATGAACCTGTTTGAGGCATCCATTCCCCTTCTTTCGTAGAAAAGATAAGACTGTCGGTATCTACGTAGAAAACACGTGGACCTAATCTGTCCATAACTTTGTATAACTCCAAACGTCCGTATGCCGTTGTAAACGATGCGATGAATATATTAACATCCCCTGCAGGTGCTGGGTCGTCTTCCCTATAACACCACTGTACCAGGGCTACACTGTCTGAGACGAATGAGAAATGTTTTATGACGCGACCGTTCCCAAAGATATGACGCGCAAAATCTTCAGGATCTGTTAGAAGCTCGGTTGTGGGTAAATTGCACCTAAGGGCGAATCTCACCCAAAGCGAATTTAAGAGAAATTTCATTATAGACCTACTGGGAGGATTAAATGCTATTTTGTCCAAATCGAGTTGAATTCCCTCCTTCTCAAAATACGCATGGGCGTATGCTTCTTTTTCGGAGTTTGACACTATCTGTGTGGGAAATCCTGAAGCCTCTTGCTTGAATTTGAGAAATGTCTTAACATATCCGCTGAATAAAACATCTGATGTCTGAGGAAAGTGCCAGACTTCAATAATTTTGACAACCGAATACCCTTTAGCAACAGCGTGCGAAAGTTCCACGGAGGTCCAGACACCTGATATGTATCTTTCTTCATCGCAGTGCGTGCAGCTCTCCTGAAGTTGCAGTTCAGTGCGGGTGCGACAGAGAGCGAACAATAGTTTCCCCTGTGGCGACTTGAACGGTATAATAGGATGTAATAGCTTACGTGGCGCCAGTACGGTGCATTTAATAAGTCCGAAATACGTATCGATCGGTTCAAAATCTTTTAAAATTATTTCAGGATGACCGATGGGGTATGTTTTATGCGCCTGTACGAACGGATAAAGAGACGTGAAGTCGATGTACGAAATGCGCTCATCCTCACTAGTTTTATGGTAAAGTTTCAGGGCATTCGTGCGACCCCCAAAAAGCGAATCCCTAGGATTCAGACATTCTGGTGCATCGTAATTACTCATAAATGCTATGACGTCCGGATCATTTTGCTTAGCCTTTACCCATTGGCAATCCCACATGGTAAAAACCTTGAGATTGTAACTCTTGCGTAAAACATCCAATTTGTTATCAGTCTGTCTTCTGAGCACACCGTAAGGTATTTTTGACACAGGATTTAATTCGCTAGGATTAAAGCGACAGTCACAACCGTGCCAGAAGCACCCTAGATATTCCAAAGCTATTCTGTCACCATTAATTTCATAATAGCCATCCACGTAAAAAGACCCAAATTTGACTTCCCCGTAATTTAAAGCGTGACGAACTTCGACATTTTTACTTGCTTTAATATATTCCAACCATTGTATGGACGGGTTAGAATAAGCCTTGCATTGATTGACGTACGCGTTTTTGTGCGTTAGAGCTATTGTGTCTTTGGGTAGAAAAAGCGTTTTAAACCCCTTCATGGCGCAACCGGCGAGCGTAACGCATCCAAAAGGGTCCACACTCGTGCATTCGATAAATTCATTTCTGTATTTCATGCAACCTTCTCTCAACAAAACAACATCGTTCTTGCAATACAATCCGAGCTGTTTTTTGAAGTCAAACACCTGTCCTGCCACGCTCTCGTACCAACTGTCGAATTTTGTTTGATCAGAATCACTCATAGTGTTGTAACCGTACATTTCTTTAGAGGGGTAAGGCCCTACATAATCTGCATTGTGCAAACGATTAAAATGATGGGGAAAGAATCCTTTTTCTTCCGTGTTTAGGTTTAAAGCCGAGGTCATTTTTGATAATTTCATAGGCAAAAAGCTGTAGCTGTCTATGTATCGCTGTTTAAACGTCTGATCGCACATATATACGATTCTACAACCTTGGAGTATAATTTTTGGGGTCAACCCTTGTCTTGTCGAAACCTGAAGCATTGTGTGCTATAAATGTATACCCGTCAAATTTCGGACGTCTGAAATGCTTAACCAAATTTCTCTGCGCAATCAACCCCTTCAGCCGTAAACTCCTCACCGTTTTGCGAAATGGCACATACGTAATTTGCTATATGGTGTTCGTTTTCGTGCATCGTCTCGAAATCGTAATAAATATATTTTTCATCATGTACACCCGGTTTTAGAGGCTGTATATAACACGTGTGCTCTTCTTCATCTACCAGAACCGCGCTGCAATGAGGACATTTGGACGGTGAACATACGTGTGTTAACAGCTTATCGCCGTTCCATTTCGTTCTATACTGCCTGCAGCATTTGTCACAATATTTCACAAGATCGCATCTAGACTTCACGCTGTCCCGTTGCGGTTGTTTATGCATTTCATAGCAAATCTCTGATCGGCAATATCTAGCGCAATCCACACAGAGCAACCACTTCTTAGGGTGGGTGTAGCACTGATTTGAATCACATACGTTACATGTAAATTTACAATAATGTAAACTGCGATCCTTGAAGCCTTGAAAGCAGTATTCGCACACGTAGCTGTAGCCTAAGAACGCCTTCAAATTTTTTATCAAATTATAATGGTCATCGTGTAAATATAAATGTACGGTGTTCTTGTGTAGTTCATCTGTAGTTTTATACACTTCCAATTTACCTGAACACGTTCTGTGAAAGATTACTACTCTCAAGTCTAGAGTGCTTTCGAATTTAGAAACATCATGAAAGGCTATTTTATCTTGCAGATGGTAACCCAATTCGGAGTGTATTTTACACGCTATAGCGTGCAACTCCTGGTCGGGACAATGCGGGTTTAAAAAATGCGCTAGACATATGCTGAAACATCTATTGTCTGCTATGTTTTTTGGGATAAAAAGATTAATCTTATTTTTTTGTATCACCGTGTTGTGCGCTCAATCGGTTAGTTTCCTACGTCCACCGCCCTGTCTATTACGTACCACTGACACGCATAGCTGTAAAGCAGAATCGCATCCCACGTCTGCATTGCTTCGAACAGTTCGTTCGATTTGATCGACAAATGTGCTAATGTCGTGATCAGTATCGGGCGTTAGAACGGCATTAATATCTGTAGGGAGACTCTCACCCTGCAGAGACACGTTAATAAATCCGTCATCGCCTGCCAATAGCCGCGAAATATCTACGATCTCGCTCAAAATATCCTGCAAAAAGATATTGTAAGCCGCATAATCATCTGCGGCGATTTCGCGGAAATTTAAAGTTCTCCGTATTTCTAAACCGTTAAATCTGTTTCTTGGGATAACTGTAAAATCACCCACACGTCCTCCATCGGCTATTAATCTATCTATAAAATCACGACTAAGCCCCATATCTGATGCCATCGGGTCATAATCTGAGGCATCGTTAGAAGCCCCCGATCCGGCGCTGACTACCCCTCTGGGGGTGGTGGTGCCTGGACCTAGGAGTATAGAGTGCATATGGGGAGTGTGAGTGTGGGTACCGTGTCTATTTTTGTGTGTCTACATGTGGGGCGATGGTGTGAATATTCGTTTGCGTGCATGAGGGTGGGAACATATGCTTGTGTATATGTGTGCTTGTCGTCTACGTCTATGTGTCAGGTCGGGCCTTAGACTCCACCTCACTCATCATCTTAGTCGACCCCCACCCCACCACCATGCCCTGCCGGTGGAGGATGCCGCCGGTGCGTTGGTGATTTCTCGCGCCGGGGCAGGATGCTCGGGCGAGCGCCAGCCCGCTCTCGGCGGTCGATTGGCGGGGCCTGGCCCTTCTGGCCTTGCTGGGCCCCGATTGTGGGGTGGGGGGCCTTTGGGTCTCCGGGCCCAGGGCTCGGTCCGCCCTGGTGTGGTCGGCTGCCGGTGGAGCCTGCGGGCTTGCCGCCATGGCACCCTGGGGCGTCTACACTGTGGCTGTCGGAGGTCCCACCTTCGGGCTCTCCTCTGCCCTTTTCTGGGTGGAGGCCGCGGTTGTCCCTGCGGTGGTTCTCCTGGGGGTCCCGTGCCCTGGGGGGCCTCCGGATGTTTGGGGCCCGGGCCTTTTCCCGTGCCTGCTGCATGCCTTGCGGGATGGGGCTGTTGTTCCCCACACACACTATTAAACATTTACATGGAGGAACCTTATGAACACAAGCGCGCTCACACACACAGGTGTACACTCAAGCATTCACATTGGTATAAAAACAGGTGCTCACAGACACACATTGTCTTGATCTGCTGTTGCTTCAAAACTTATTTTGTAATATTAGTTATGTGTGCTGCTCAATAACATTTAACATTTAGAATTTATTGTGATTCATACAGATGTTGGTTGTTGCTGCAGTCTCTTTGATGTTGTGTCTTCGGTTGTTTTCTTCTGTTGTTTTCTCTTTTTGTCAGCAGGTATCAAAGCAAATTGTCTGTTTTTTGTGTGTTTTTTTCCCTCTCTCTATCTATCCCCCATTCTCATTTTTTCTCTCTCTCTCTCCCCCTTCTCTGTTGACTTTCCCCACAACTTTTTTTTTTTTTTTTTTTTTTTTTTTTTCCTTTCTTCTTTCTTCTTTCTCTCTCTTGTTTTCTCTGTCCCCTGGTCTTGTCTGTCACAGTGTGGTTAAGTAAAAGGGTATATAAAATTAAATTAATTAATTAATTTAAAAAAAAATAATAATAAAAAAAATAAATAAAAAATAAATAAATATATTTAATAAAAAAAAAAAAAAAGAAAAAGAAAAAAGGCTGTGAATGATGAAAGCATAGCCACGCATATGTACTGTCATGTGTTATCTGTGCTACTGACAGGCCAAAAAAAAAAAAAAAGAAAAGAAGCCCCCAATCCAATCTGTTCATCCGCATTTATATCCATAGCCAAATGTTCATGCTGTTCGTCTATGATTTCATGCAATCTTTCGATCATATTAAGTGAATCAGGTTCCAACATCTGTAACTGTTGGTTAATCAGTTCGCGTAACTGTACGGAGTTATTTTGAAAGTCGTGTCTAGGTCTTAATGGGTTCTGCTCATCTTCCAGTACATGGTTATGTAAATCATCGTGACACCTTTTACCGCTCATTTTGAAATTGTATTTTTTAAAAAGCAGGAATACAAAAAAAAAAAAAATTCAAACGTGTGCAGCCCCTTTGAAAACACTACCGTAACATAAACCAGACATAGAAAAATAGTTCAAACGTGTACAACCCCTTGAAAATCACACAGTAACATAAACCAAGCATAGAAAAAAAAATTCAAACATGTACAACCCCCCCTTGAAAACACTACTGTAACATAAACATACATAGAAAAATAGTTCAAACGTGTACAACCCCTTGAAAACACCACAGTTATTTTTAAAAAGCAGAAATACAAAAAAATAGTTCAAACGTGTACAAACCCTTGAAAACACCACAGTTATTTTAAAAAAAAAAACAGAAATACTAATATAGTTCAAACGTGTGCTACCCGCCTTGAAAAGTAGTAACATAAACAAGGAGGCTTACGCTATAAATTCAAAACAATCGCTAATCATAATAAGAAACAGAAGATAACATATGTAAAACGACATAATCCAATCACCAGTGAGTAGATACAAATACTAACAAAACAATAAGGCGGCACAATCATCACCCCACACGTGAAATGTTAACTACATAAACACATTAACAATGTGATTAGATACAGTTACTAATAAAACAATAATAATACACAGTTAGAAATCAGCATATGTGAAATGTTAACAATATAACCAACCATACAACAATGAGTATATACGTATTACGTATAATGTATGTGTGAGTAATACTGAAAAAAAAAAAAAAAAAACTTCATTACACCATGAATTATTATTACGGTCTCCTAACTAAACGCTCGTACAACTCAGATAATATTCGTTGCATCAAATTCAGACGTTCTGACATCAAAGATAATGCGCTAATAATAAGACGTTGTTCCGTTCGTGACTCTACAGCTAATTCCGGTAAACCTGACATAGACTGATGAAACTGTCTGAATTCATTATACAATTGATCATGGCAGTTTCTCCAAAATTCTGCAGCGTGCCGTAAAGCCTCGGTATGCTGTTGTTGACATGTAATAATAGTACTCAATATCGCTATTACGTCACCTTGTGAGCCGGCAGCGATCTCTTCTGCATCCTGACGTGTTAACGGTCTCCCGGCCAGGTCGAAGACCCTCTCAAAATAACAATTAACATGGTTCAGTGCTTCGTGATCAAGTCTTCTGTTTAAATCGCTGGTGCGTATAACATTCCGTGGCATTTCACGATATAACTCCTCAGCATCATCCTCGCTCTCCGTGTCGGAAAAGGCTACCTGATCCCATGCGTTGACCATGGAGTCAGTCCATGCTGTTAACGCACCTTCGTCGTGATCTTGCGCTGTAAAAAAGAATAACGATCATTTATTAAATAAAAATCAAACATGAAATACATTAATGTAATGTCTATTTTAATACATACCGTTATTATCCGTGTTTCTTGAATTACTAGTTGACGGTCTGACAGTTGGTTCCTGTTCGGTAAATCTCATACGTTTCACACCTTGACCGCACCCATATTCAGGATGCACGGTAGAGACGTTTGCCGATGTGAGCTCAGATGTGACGGTTTCGCCGGAACAGGCACCTTGGAGGGGTTGGCTCTGTGTGACGTTGTCTGGTGCGTGACGTACATCCGTTCGCACTGTAATCTCTATATGCGCTGTAGGTTCCTCATTGTTGTTAACGTCATAAACGTCTGCTAAAATTAGTAAACACCGTTTTATACATCATTAAAACATTTCAAAGCGTTAAGAAAAATGATGACTGCATAACTTACAGTTAATTAATGCGTCGTCCTCGTTGGTAACTACCACGGATTCATCAACTGATTAAAATGATAAGAAAACATTATTATCATTATTAGACCATAAACGTACAGTAGAAAAGACTGAAAACTTACATATTTCCTCCAGGATCTGTTGTAGATCTTCATCACACTCAACATTCACATATGTGTCTGGAATTGATAATCGCATTGTTAAACAAAAGTTAACATATTTATTTAAATAACACCTATGGAAATAAATAAATAAATAAATAATAATAAAAAATAAAAAAAAACTCACCCTCGTAATTGTCCGCCATAGCTCCTATGTTTATTGCTGTATAAGGTCTTTGCGTGTAAAGATGTTAGAATTTACAGCTAATGCTTTTCCTTATACCGTCTACTTTTAAGCTTTCAGAGTGTAGGTGGGGGCGTATCCACGTAGCGTTTCGTAAAACCTATGGGGTCTAGTTTGCGTCAGAGAGTCCTAATATCGCAAATCTTTGTTATAATGCTTGTAACCCGCGCAATTTTATCAATCGCATCCGGCCGGCAGTCAACTCCGACACCTTACTTAACACAGCAGGATGAAAACATATGTTAGGTTTTCTTTTACAGCTTAAGGCCGCTATGTTAGCATAGCAGACGTTTTTCTTATCTACTAAACGTTTGAACTCGCAGATTGAAACATCAAAGCCTGCTATTTGTTTATTGCGCAACCACCATCTGTTCGTATGAAGGTCTGTAGTTAGTCTATATTATATATCTGCAACTAAAAGAAATTTCAATACTAAGTATATGTATTAAATTAGACATGATTATTCTACAGCGTTCGTATTATTAAAAACTAAGTTTAGGAGTTCTATTTATTTAAATTCTGTATTACCTATAGCATTTCATACAGATCCGTTGTGAACCCGTATTCGTCAGATCTATTTTATAAAATACACCTTTTCTTTGGAAAAATATATTCATCCTATACTGTATATATATATATATATATATATATATATATATATATATATATATATATATACAACTTTTAACTAGACCACTTGCGGTCTAAAAAAGTTTCAATAGGGACGGTCTTCCATTCCCCCCTCCATCAGCCCAATGCCTTTGCCAGATTTCCAGGATATAGACGTCACGAAATAGACACAATGTCTATGCTTTGATGTACGGGTTTTAACTAACCTTCTAACAAAATTTACGATGCCAGACACCCCTCAAAAACTAGTTAGTTTGCTAATGAGTTACAACAACATCTTGATCTGATATGAACGCATCAGTAACCAAAAGGCCAGACGCCCCAGATACATCCTGCTCTCATGCACTACATCTATATTTGCATTTCTTTGTTGTCTGTTTCAATTAATAGATAACGCACCGGCTCAGACCTTACGGCTGGAAAATCACAGAGAAATCCCGCGTTGATTTTATTACACGTATGAAACAAAAAAAAAAAAAAAAAAAAAAAAAAAGTTGGTTTCGGTCCTGTTAGATATTTGTACGCGCGTACGTACATTTTAACTGTTATACCACACGGAAGTTAATATTGACAAAACAACGAGTAAAATAAAGTTATTAAGCGTAAAATAAAACAAAACAAAACAGAGGTTATGTTTAAAAGGACTCTTGCGTAGGTCAGTCTAATTTTTTATAGCACCATCATAGCAATATGTCTTAAGTTTAACAAAAATCATAGAGTAAATAATAGGGTTGACTGAATTAAGTACGAATAATTAAATAAAAATAAAACCCTGTATATTAGTGATTTTTTGTTTAAAAGGAAAACGTGTATAAGCTAATTTTTAAAAGACTCTATTAAAGTTCTATTAAAGGAATAGACGAATTAAGCAAATAAAATAAAATAAACAAAGTTTTTCCTATGAACTAGAGTTAAAAGGAATCTTGTGTAGGCTATCCTAATTTTAAAACGAGAAGATTTTCATTAATTAAAGAACTGCTATAGTTTTATTAAAATAACGTTCGTTCTAACGTTAAAACATACTTTAATTATTTTAAATCTTTTTAAACCTGGCGTTACATCCGGGGGCTATCGCCTCACACGTGTTAGGGGACGGCCGTAGGCGTGGTTTGGACACCCGGAGTTCCAGGCTCTCATTTGGAGTTTGGCAGCTACAGAGAGCGGTTGTCTGACGGATCAGCGCTAGACACACGGGGATTCTTTGTCTTTCTATCGTGACTAACTTGTCTAACTTGCAGCGACAGACTACTGCAGGATAGCCTTGTTTTAACGATATTCATTTATTTTTAAGGCCCTTTTTTACTTTTAAAACGTATGGTCTTATTTCGCAACACGTTAAGATAAGACAGCCTTTTTTCTAGTATTTACAGCTTTTTTCTGAATTAAACAGTTCTTCTTTAACTCTGTCAAACTAACTTGTAACGACAGACAAGGAGATTTTGACTACTGCAGGATAGCCTTGTTTTAACGAACAAAACCCCTCTGATATTCGTTTATTTAAAGGCTCTTTTAAACCGTATGATCTTACTTAACGGACTGATATTTTTTATTTCACAAACACGGTAAGATAAGGCACTAATTTCTAGTATTTACGGCATTTTTGTGAATAAAACACTTCTTTAACTCTGTCAAATGATAGAAAGTATCTAATGTTTTATTTTCTAACTCTGCCTAACATTGTTTTCCCTACAACAAGACGTGTTGTAGAGAAAAAACAAAATCATTGTACGTTTTACACAATGTGAAAAACACTTTAATAAAAACAACCCTTTAACACAATTTCACCATTTAAAGTTTAAAGCACATATCAATGAACCCCACACACACACACACACACACACACACAGTCATAAAAATTCCTTAAACACAGCGGACCGAATAATCAATTCATCATCTAGATGGTGGGGGGTGTACAAACCAGATGTCCAGTTATGGGCGGTGGGAGGGATTGGGCCACTTACTGGGTGGGATTTTTATCAGGGCAATAAATCAACGCTTTTGCGACAAGGTGCCCTGGTACTCTCTCAGCTCTTTAGTTTTGCTCACGTTCAGAGAGAGACAGTTGTCCTGGCACCATGATGTAAGTCTCTCTACCTCACCCAAGTATGCGGTCTCATCATTGTTGGAAATGAGGCCCAGAACCACAGTATCATCAGCAAATTTAACAATAGAAGTGGAGCTGTGAGAGGACACACAGTCGTGTGTGTAGAGAGAGTAGAGCAGGGGACTCAGGACACAGCCCTGCGGGGCTCCTACGTTCAGGGTGATGGAGTTGGAGGTGAACTGGCCCATTTTCACCACTTGTGGTCTGCCGGTGAGGAAGTCTTGAATCCAGTCACAGAGTGAAGTGTTTAGGCCGAGGTCTGAGAGTTTGACAGCTAGCTTGGTGGGGACTATAGTGTTGAAAGCTGAGCTATAGTCAATGAATAGCAGTCTGACATAGTTACCATTTTTGCTGTCAATATGTGTGAGGGAAGAGTGCAGTACCTGAGAGATGGCATCATCAGTAGACCTATTTGGGCGATAGGCAAACTGGAGAGGGTCCAAAGTAGCAGGGATGGAGGAGCATATGTGTTTCTTTAAAAGTATCTCAAAAACCTTCATGACTGTTGATGTGAGTGCAACTGGGCGATAGTCATTCAGGCAAGAGGGTTTACTGTTCTTAGGCACAGGGATGATGACAGATTTCTTAAATGAGGTGGGAACCACAGAGGTAGCAAGGGACTCATTAAAGATGGAAGTAAACAAACCAGCAAGCTGGTCGGCGCATGATTGCAGAATGCGGCCAGTAATCCCATCAGGTCCGGTGGCTTTCCTGACGTTTACTCTCCTTAGTTCTCTCCGAACCTCGTCCTCCGACACGGTGATAACATGATCAACATCGCTGCTCTGTCTGCTGCTTCCTGACGTGCTGATCGGCAGAGTCGCGCCGCCATTACATTCAAAGCAGCCGTAGAAGGTGTTTAACTCTTCTTAACTCTAATAGATCTGCTCTCACCTCGGCGGAGGAGTTATTTCCAGAGGAACAGATGGTCTTCAGTCCCTGCCACATGCGTCGAGAGTCATTGAGCTGAAAATGTGACTCAATTCTCTCCCTGTATCGGAGTTTAGCAGCTCTAACTGCCCGTCGGAGAGCATAACATGATGCTTTGTATTCACTCATGTTTCCTGACAAAAGACCGGCGTTGTATGCGGCAGTGCGTTGGTTAACCGCAGCAAGGATTGTTCTGTCCACCCAAGGTTACTGATTTGAGAATGTCCTTATTGTTACTGTTTCAGTGGCTTGGTCGGTTAGCATGTTGACAAAGCTTAATGCAACATCCGTGAACTCGCTGACGTCAGCTGAACTTGCCCGGAACATGTCCCAGTCGACATCATCAAGAGACGCCTGTAGCATAGCTTCAGAGTGGGAGGACCAGCGCGTCACTTCCCTCTCCCCCGGGGATTCCTGAACGATCCTTTGTTTATATTCCGGTGTGAGGAAAATAGCGGCGTGGTCAGATTTACCAAAAGCCGGCAGGGAACGAGCTTTGTAGGCGTTCTTAAACTGAGTGTAGCAATGATCCAGTGTATTCGGTCCTCTAGTTCGACAGGATACATGCTGATGGAAGTTCAGCATGACCTTCCTGAGGTTGGCTTTGTTAAAGTCCTGTGCGATGATAGTGGCAGCGTCAGGGTGTTTGTTGATGTAGCCGCTGATCTCATCGTGTAGTTTGGACAAAGCCAAACTCGTGTCTGCCTGAGGTGGAATGTAAACGGCAGTAGCGATGATCGCTGGGAACTCTCAGGGCAGATAGAATGGGCGGCAGATAATGGAGAGATGTTCCAGATGAGGCGAGCAGGAACGCGACAGAATGGAGATATTCCTGGGGTCACACCATTTTCACACCATGTTCTGATAGGGAGTGGAAATGGCTAATAAACCTACAAGCTAATAAGCCTATAAGTCTCTGCAGTCATATAGTGGTAATTTAATGTCCTTTTTATTTTTAAATAAGTGTTTGCTTTCCTATATTATGAAACTTTAATTTTATAAATGGAGGCAATAAGAAGGATGAACAAATAATGTCATCACATTAAATATAACTTTCAAATTTGGTAATACTTAAAGCTTTGAAGTGCTGTGAAAAGTTGTGTGAAGCATTTAAAAACACTGGAAAACATTAGACCATTTCTAGACCAAGTTGTTTCTGTAGTTATGTTAAATCCATGGTGAATGGTGGAGATTTGTGTTTATTGAACAATGTTTTTCCTGGTTTCCACATCAGTGGTGTTTGTTCTGATATCCGTAGCTTTAACAGAATTCTGCACCGAATTTGATTGCTTCTCACAAGATTTGACAGAGATGTTATTGATTCTGTGGCGAATTCGACTACTTTCTTCACTATATCTCCCAGCACTGTGTATAACGGTGTCCCTAGATAGAGAGCAGCCTGCGGCTCCGGCCCGAGCAGATAAACGCTCTGAAGCCCAAACGAGTAGCGCGGATTCGTTCGGCTTTCGGTTTGTTTGTCCAATGTAGCTCTTGTGAATCGGGCATGATGAGAACACAAGGTTGTTCGTTCAATTTTTCAAACTGAGAAACAACCTTTCTTTGACTGAATGCGCGTTGCGATGCGACAATTGCGGAGTTTGCTTGATTTTGCGATAAATTCAGCAATCGCAAAATCCTGGAGGGACAGATAAACCCTGTCAGTTGCTACATTACTATTATTAGTGCAAATATGGCTTTTATGAGTTTTAGGTTTTTATAATAATAATAATACATTTTAATGATAAATTATGTTTCTACTCCAGTTTATTGTTGAAATATAAACATTTAAAGAGAGTCAGTCAACTTGTTTTCATGCTGGATTTAGTCAAACATTAAATACTGAAGAAGAAGTTCAGTAAATAATCCCTTGCTCTTTAATAATTATGTTTGATCAAAGCAAAAATATATGTTCATTACTGCTATTTTGAATTAACAGATCATTGAGCGCCAAGTAATGTTTAATGAATTATTTTGTTGTAAATCATAAATAATTTTGTGAAATTGTTCATAAAGCTTAAACTATGATCTCTAAATTTGTCAAGTTTTGATCAAACTGAGCTCAACAGACTTCATGATCAAAAGTAAAATCTGTTCAAAAGTTTTTAAAAGTTGCTTACAATAAATGATAATGACTGCAAAACTCAAACTAAAATTGTGTTCATTGCTAAAACTTTTCTGCTCTGTTCACTTTACTGCCATCGACTCAAACAGATGCTGGTTACTTTAGAAAGTCCAGAGTCTGTTACAGCAGCTGATTTAAATCTGATTTTTCAACACTGTTTTTGAAACAAAGCTATTTAGTGATGAGGACCAAACCAGATCACCACTTATATACTCATATATCAAACCTGCCTGATCATTAATAGAATAATATTGACTATTATACTAAGTAAGTGAAATAAGAAGTAGCTATGAATGATCAAAATGATCAGAACTGGCCGGTGTCACGCTTGCTGCGCCATTCCCCCTCACCCGGGGATACGAGCGCCTGTTTTCTCCTCCAGTCCAGTTCCCCGGACGGCGAACCCTGGTGGAGTTCCTCCAGCACCCCCGGCAGTCAGACTGGGCGGAGCAGTCTGACGCCAGGCCCAGTACTTGTGCTAGCTCGCCCGGGTCTCCGGTCAGCCCCTGTACTCGGCTAGGTGTCCATATGGCTTTGATTCCCTTCGGGTAATCCCATACATGTATTCTTCCACGGTAAGGTTTCCCTCACGGTAAACCTGTGTCTTCCCTTTGACAGAGCTCTCTGTCAGGCCCTGCTGGCAGCCCTCCTCCCTACTCCTAGGTAGGATCTGCCCCAGGGTCCAGTCGTATGTAGTACTGCCCCAGGGCTGGGTCAGTCCATATAAGTGTCTCCACATGGTACCTCCCTTCGGGCAGGATGTGGCCTCCGTAGCGCCCTTCTCTGGAAGGCTCGCTTCCCCGTCGTTACTGTCAAGCTGTAACAACAAACAGGAAAGACGTGAAGCATCTTTCACTGAAGGTCGAAATCCCTTCCGACTTCTGGGGAAAGGAACAGCGGCTTGGCTATCTCCAGCAGCGATGTACTCAGTGGTCCCTGCGGGCACCAAGGTTAGCGAATTTGCGCTGGGGCAACGGGAAGGTTACGACCTTTCGCATGGCATTTGTCTGTCATGCGCTCGCTTACGTACGTAACCCTCATTCCCTGATGGAGGGAACGGAGACGTTATGTCCCCATGCCACAATCTTGAACCATCGCTGGGTGCCAGGGACACGTTCTCGGCTCCTCAGCGTAAAACCTGATGAGTGGATGCACCTGTCGCCTATTTATACCCGTGTGCACGGGGAGTGGCTCAGGTATGCAAATTCCACTAGCCAATATTCATTGGCATTTTCTCTTAGTCAGAGATGATTGGGGCTTCCAAGTAAATCCCCTATGTCGTCACGACATAACGTCTCCGTCCCTCCATCAGGGAATGAGGGTTACGTACGTAACTGAGACGTTATACCTAATAAGAATATTTATTGTTGTCAGCCACTTTAACATTGAACTGTTTGAACATTAACACTGCATTGTGCTTACAGTAAATAAAAAACTTAAATAATGATTCATGATAAAATGTGTTTTACCTAAAAGTTAAATAAAATCTGTAATGTACTTAATTGTAAAAAAAAAGAGAAAAGATTAAATTAAACTGTATTGTGTTTTAACATTAATTTATATTTAATTTAGTGATTCCTCTGCGTACCAATAGTCGTACTCGTTCCTCACTTTGAGAACCACTGACTTAAACGATTATCTCTTTGATTAAATCATTTAGAATTGAAGGCCATCACAAACATGGCTAAATGGCATCTAGAGAAATGATGATAATTGGTATTTCATCTTTCTGGTTGTGTTAGGCAGACTACAAGAAGAACTGTTGTTGCAGCTGAGACAGGCCCAAGTAAGACTACTAAATTCTGCCTGTTTAGGACCTCTATCAGAAGCACCAGAAGAAGAAGATGACGTACCGTTCACTGTCAAATAGGAATAGAACAAATACATTTAGACTAATACCAAACGCAATCATTATTTATTTTTTCCTTGTCACTAAAAGATGTCTGAAATAAATATTTTAAAACTTAACATTGGTGCATGGCTTGAATTACACTGAATGTGATGTTTGTTGTCTGAATTTTTAGTTAGTGAGTAGCGCAGGCTATTTTCTCTTATCAAAAGTGCGGGGGTCATGACCCCTGACCCCTGTGTCAACAGCTCCAGTCTGATTCACCTTCAGTCGTCTCTGAATTTGTCTTCATTTAACTTGCTCTTATTGATCTGTGTGTTGAGTTGCGCTAACATGTTCATGTTCAAATATCCACATTATCAAGAATGAGCAGAATTCCTGAAGGTCCAGCTGAAAGTTCATCCAAAGGAGAAACCTCGTCTGTTCTTTGTGTCAAATGAGTTTTTGAAGGCGTGAGTGTCATTTTCATGTCAGTAGCTCCTGATTTCACCTCATTCATTGTGCTGATGTCTTCAGATCACTGCAAACTGACACTTAAAGCTCATTTAATCGCTGTGAGCTGAGACAAACTACAGCTTCACCATCAATCTCTCAACAGCACTTCATTATAGTCTGATTGTAATGATCTCTGGAAGGAAGGAGCCAAAAGCAGAAGAATGCTTAATTCCAATTTACTGAAGCACAATAATAAACACAGCACCAGCCAAACGACTCCAGACCAGTTCTGGACCAGAGACAGGAGAATGGTCAGAGTCTGGGGAAGTCCACAGCAACCAAATTAATAGAAATTATTGATTCTTAATACTGCATTATTATCTGTCTGTTATTATCAGTTTACTAATAGAATGAAAAATATATCTGCAGTTTCTCAAGATCAGCGCTAGACTTCATCACATCATGTGAAGTGTATTTATGATCATCAGTAATGATCAACAGGAGACTTTATGTTGCTGCTGGAATAAATGAACTTGAAGAGTGTTAGTGAAGTTATCAGAGAAGATAAACAGATGACATGCTGCTTAAAACAGCTGGATATATTTAATGAGGTGTAGCTATATAAGGCAATGCTAAACCAGGAGAATATTGCTCAGTAGCTGATGTTATAGAGCTGTTGCTGTCAGATAATGTTGATGTAAAGAACATCATTTTCAAGCAGCAGAAGCATAATAATACAGGTTTATGTGATCAGAATCAGGAAGAATAAACTAATACTAACAGGAGCATCTTAGATAATAATCCAGAAACAGAGACAATAAAACTGCAGTGTTCAAATCAGATTTTAAACCTTTAGAAATACAAATGATAACTTCTCGCTTCAGTCCAGCAGGTGTCGCTATGAAGCTGTTCATCTGTTCGAGAACGACCAGAGAAACACAGAAGAAGACCAAAATGAAACCAAAACCAAAATATGAACTCGTCCGATGCCACAAATAACAACAGCAAAGGACAGAAACAATAGTGCTTCAAATATTTCTAAATTGTCTTCCTAGTGCTCAAGACTGCAGGTACATTTCAGTTTTCTGGGAAGGGGTTTTAAAAATACAACATTTCTGACGTTTTTTTTCTTTCACCCGTTTCTGTTTTATTTTAGGCTGATAAATAATAAACTGCAATACATCAAGGAATGAACTAGGTTAATTTTAAGCGCAGTATATCTATGTCCTGAACTTATAATTAGAGCCATATGTGTCATTAGAGGATCTGAAATGATTCAGAACGGTTTATGCTACTCTGTGGATCATCATACCGACTGGTAAACGCAGGAGGCGGCGCAGGGAACGCAGGCAAGAGCGGGGCTTCAGGGCTGGCCTGCTAACAAGGCTAAAGATATCACCCCATTAGCCTGCGCTGCGCAGCATCTTCCTCACAAACGTTAGGTCACTCAGCAACAAAACAGACGAATTGGATTTGATCATATCGACGCATAAAACAATAAAAGACTGCTCGGTCATAATCATATCTGAGAGCAGGCTTCACTCTGGGGTTTGGGAGGAAGCTATCGCACTAGCAGGCCGCACAGCGCACCGGGACAGAAACAGCAAAGGCAGGGGGCTGATTATTTACTCGAATGAGGATAAGTGATGTACAGACGCCACCATCACAGGCAAACACTGCTCGCAGCACTTAGAGTATATAACAATATATAAGATATATAACGCTCTTTTACTTGCCGCGGGAGTTCACTGTTGTTATTGTTATGGCTGTGTGCATTACACCAAGCGCCAACACCAAACAAGCACATATTAATATTGTTATTTTAAATTTGCTCATAATTATTAATTATTATTAGTCTTTTTTTGACAGTTCTGCAGCTGTTACCTGGATGGGATGAATTTTTATTATTTATTTATTTAATTAATTTGCTTAAAGGGTTCCTCCACCCCAAAATGCAAATTTAGTCATTAATCACTTACCCCCATGTCGTTCCAAACCCGTAAAAGCTTTGTTCGTCCTCGGAACACAATTTAAGATATTTTAGATGAAAACCGGGAGTCTTGTGACTGTCCCATTGACTGCATAGTAAATTACACTTTCAAGGCACAGAAAAGTATGAAAGATGTCATCAAAATAGTCCATCTGCCAGCAGTGGTTCAATCTGAATTTTATGAGGTGACAATACTTTTTGTAGGCAAAGAATATAAAAATAATGACTTTATTCACCAATTCGTCTCCTCTCTGTCTCTCTTACTACTAGGGCACTTACTAAACATACAGCTACTGGTGTCGCTGTTCTCATATTTATACATTTAATCCTTATTTCTCTTGTATTATTAATATTTCATTCACTACTGTACATATTTGCTACATTTGCACTATACCTATTTTGCACATTTGGTATACATTTGCACTGTTTACTTTGTGTTATTGTTTACATTTTGTTAAATGTAAATTTTTGTATGTATATGTGTACTTTCAATGTACTTTCAATGTGAGAGCAAAAAATTGTGCAGCTCTACAATGACAATAAAAAGCTATTCTATTCTACATGGTAATATTTGTAGGGCTGCCTCATATATTGCATGTGATGATCATGCGTATCTCATCAGTAAAGCGGTTCTGTGATTAGTAGTAAATCTCCATCACATGCTTTCAGACAGAGCGGCATTTAATACACAGAGCCGTTATTCACGCTCAGAATCGCAGATGAATCACCTGCGATATATCGGGCAGCCCTAAATATTTGGCTGTTGATTTTCTAAAGTGATTTAGTATGACTCAGTGTTCTTGTTTATGTTCTTGAATAAGTGTGATGTTGTTGATCCACAGGTGAACAGCTGATTGTTTTCACAGCCAGTGCTGATCAGTTCAGCTTCAGTATGTCAGAGGACTCTCCGTCTGAGATCAGTCTCTCACAGAAACACAGGTAACACTGAGTCTGCTTCACACAATCATGTTAAACCCTGCTGGAGCTTCAGATATTATCTGTGTACAACAAAACCTTATGCAGTGATTTAGATTTGCAAATGCTTTGCAGAACTTTTAAACTACTGTTACGAACTACAAATTATACCCCTACTCAAAGAGAAAAGAAATTGATCCATAACAATTAACAGGGATCTATGTAGGAAAAGATCCCTGGGGTCTCCGCTCTCACTCTCAAAGTTTCTCAACCACAAGACACTTATTTAAGTGCAAGTAAATGTACATTTATTAAATAAAGAAACAAAAGGAGCATCATAAACTTTGGGAGGGGCAAATTGCCAAAGAAAATTACAATAAACAAAACTACTACTTGTCACGGTGCACACACGAGGGAGGAACAGGGACACGGAGACGAGGACGTAAACTCAAAATAATAGGCTTTAATAAGACATCAGGACAGGGCAAGACAAGGCATGACTGACATGGACAGGAAACACCGGGAATAACGAGTAGACCAGACGAAATCAAAGTGAACAGACAGGACTATAAATACACAGATAAATCAACATATAACGAGACAAACACAGCTGGAACATACTTAACTCATAATAACATGAAACAAGGACAGGAAACCAACCAAATATGGACACAAGAGGCAGGAACACATGACACACGACAGAGGACTGACACTACTATACACAAACTAACCTACAAATCAAAAGACAAATAAAATACAAGTTCTTACTTCCCTGCTAACAGAAACAGGAGACAAAACAAACAGGCACCCGCCTCCCTACCAAGCTCCACTGAAACAAGGTCCAGGATGTAAGCAACCAAAAGTAACAAACATGCAATCACAACTAAACTGTTACGTAATTCAATGGTTGACAGCAAATGTCTACGTTACCGATCCTTTCGCTAAAACACATTACACAGTGTTAACAACAATATTCACAACGACGACACCAGGAGAGCGGGGAACCAACGATCCCTTCCACCGGATAGCTTAAGTACTGCGGCGATCCTTCTCTTCACCAACCAGCCCAGTCCTCCTAATCAGCTGCACCTGTAATCAATTACAGTGAAAGAGGGAGAGACAAAGAAAAACGCAGGAAAGAAAACCTACGCACGCACACACGAGTGAATGATATACCGTTTCCCTAGCAACACACGAATCCATTCGTAACACTACCTAAATGTTTTTTTTACATAATCACAGATTAAAACAAAACCATTAGAATAACCCTCATTAGAACAACCCTCCCCAGTCTCCAAGAACTGTACTCATCCAGAGTGAGCAAAAGGGCTGGTAAAATCACTCTGGACCCTTCACATCCAGCACCATGGGTGTAGAATTAGGGGGGACGCAAGGGACGTGTCCAATATCCAGCGACAACCAAACTGACCCTAGCAATAGTTTTGATCAAACAATTAAATATATGTATATGTTTTTGTAATTTCAGATGCATCTGAAAGGTCATACCATTGATATATACCAGGGATGTGATTTTCCGTATTAATACAGATTTCCGTATTTTCTGTATATTATATTCAAATTGAAACTTTTTTTATTTTTTATTCGTAATAATATTTCACAATATTGCTGGGTTTTTTTTTCTTTATTTTGATCAAATAAATTCAGCCTTGAGCAGAAGATATTTATTTCAAAATCATTAATAACTGTAATGTTTCAAAACTTTTGGCAGGTACTTTAATAATAATAACAATTCTATATACTTATATATTAATATATTATAGTACTTTATTATATTATGTTATATTCAGGGTTCCCGCAGGTCCTTAAAAAGTCTTAAAATGTCTTAAATTTTTTAAGTTTTTTTAAAGGTTTTCAAATTTAAGGTCATAAAAAGTCTTAAATTGTACAAGAAAGTCTTAATTATGATTTCAAGAGGTCTTAAATTTGGGTACAGACCAGAATCGTGATACAGCTTAATGTGACGATTAAACTTCAAAAAGCTATAAATAAATATGAGCGCTGCACATTTCAAAGTCCTGTGCTGCTGCTTTGTGTTCTGCGAAAGTGCCTCCTGCTGGCAGAGAATGAATCTACATGTTCAATAAGGCTGTTATTGTGAGTAGGGTATTCATGCAGTACCGGAGGCTGTAGTTTCAGAACCGGATTTCTAGGACCCTATAGTTGTTTGTTTGTTTGTTTGTTTTTTAATTATTTTATTTATTTATTTTATTTTTTTGTATGTATGTATTATGTCAGGTCTTCCAGCCAGTTCTATCAAACCTTTACAATTAATCCAGAACGCGGCAGCAGGATTAATTTTTAATGAGCCAAAAAGAATGTAAGAAAGAATGAAGAACGTCACACCTCTGTTCATCAATTAGCACTGGCTACCAATAGCTGCTTGCATAAAATTCAAGGCATTAATGCTTGCCTACAAAACCAGCTCTGGCTCTGCACCTCTTTACCTAAATTCAGTACTTCACACTTATGTGCCCTCTTGAAGCTTGCGTTCTGCAAGTGAACGATGCATTATTGTTCAACCCAAAGAGGCATAAAATCACTTTCACAGACTTTTACATTAATTTTTCCCTCCTGGTGACCTGCCCAACTCAATCCAGCAGCTGAGTCCTTAACCATCTTCAAGAATCGGCTAAAAACACATCTCTTCCATCTTTATTTGACCCTCGAACTCTAGCACTCTCTATTCTAATTCTATTCTTAAAAAAAAAATAATAATAAAAAATAAAAAAACTTATCCCTTTTAGACTTGCACTCTGTCCATTTACTGCTTGTTTTCTTAAAAAAAAAACTAACACTAGCTTTTCTAATCTTTTTGTATTCTATCCGTTTTCTTTTTATTATATAATTAAAAAAACAACCTTGCTATGTGTACTGCGTTAAGCTAACTGAGACTTGTTATAGCACTTGCATATCATTACTCTTTTGTTGATTTTGATTGATTCCATTGTCCTCATTTGTAAGACGCTTTGGATAAAAGCATCTGCTAAATGACCAGATATTAGTGGCTCATGCTATTTTATAGCACTTGCTATTCAATTCTGTATATTATTATTTTTAAGGAATTATGTAGTTGTTTAATTGTATACACTTAATTATTGTCCTAACCAACTCCTAACCCTAAACATACCCGTTGGTAACCCTCTTGAAATATTTAACCTAATTTATTTCAATAAATTCTATATATTCTGGTTTTAAATTCAGTTTTCTTGGAAAGAAAGACTTGTGTCTGTGCGAAACTTCAGTTCATTAGCTTCAGCGCTTCAGCGCTTCAAGTCACACTTAAAGTACAGTAAACGGTAAAACAATTGCAGTACAAATTAATGTGATTATTAGTACTTTAATAAATGTAAAATAATTTAAACACAAATACTAATTTACTACATCCAGCAGCACAATGAACTGTTTTGCACAGCTAAAAAGGCTAAATGGAGATTGCTGACTCCCCCTCAAAGAGTTCATGCTAGCTCTAACATTAAAAATAAGATGGAAAGATAACAAATTAATAGTTTCCATGGATCTAGTCTTTGCATCTGTTTGTTTGATGTTTGAATCAGGTCTCCTCTGTTGGAGTAGATAGCGCTGTCCCAAAAAATAGGGTCCTATGCAGTCCTAGAACTGCAGCCTCTGGTACGGCAGGAACATTGGGTTGATTTTGTTCAGACCAATGCAAAAATCGACCTATGTTTCTACCTCGAAACACGCAGAACTGTAAATGTGAACTGATGAATCGATAAGAAGATAATTCATTATAAAATCTAAACAGTAAAATGTGTTTGTATGTTATTTAATTAATATAATAATTTATTGATAATAATTGTTTAAATTAATATAATAATTAATACTTTTGACTCATCCATTTTCTTAAAAAATGGTTTAAAGGCTGAAATGTGAAGTGTATCATTTTATAAAACTTTTTTTTCCTGAAAACTTGTATCTGAACTGTAAATCGTGCTTTTTACAGTCATTTTACAGTTTAATAGTTTACCATAGACATTGCCCTACTCCACTCATATGGTATTAATTTTATTTGTGCAGGTCTTAAAAAAAGTCTTAAAAAGTCTTAAATTTGAGCTTAAAAATCCTGCAGCAACCCTGATATTATATTGTTATGATTATTAAATGATGCTTTGTAT